>SKCR01045935.1:0-46806 GCA_019454045.1 Zanthoxylum bungeanum
CTTCATAAGAAACACATAACCATAACGAGATGCCAAATCTGCAAATGTCACGAAACATTTATTCCATATTTAGCCTAGCTAGATATGGGGCCCACTTACGTCACTTGAAACGAGGGCTAATAGATCGGTGGTAGTTATACTTCTACCAAGTAAAGGTGTTTTAGTAGGCACTTTGCCTAATAAACTAGATTCGTAGACTTCATTTGAATGGAATCAAATCCGTCCTAGTATCCACTCTTTCAAAAGTGTGGATATACGAGTCTTGTTTAATGTGTCCCAGACAACACTGCCACAAATAAGTCTTATCTGATCAAATCAGTTTGAGCTACTTGTTTGTCATGTTATATGTTTGAGATTTATTTATATTCAAAATATAAATACTGTGGTTCACATCTAATGTGTTTATCTCATATCATCTTTATAAATAAAACACTTTAGTGTTCTAGAATATAAAGGTATACTCGCAACGAGTTATACACGATATAGAGACATTATTTCTAGTCAAACTAGTTATATTTTAACAGTTTCCTAATTTAAGTACATACCCGAGGGAGTTTCCTAAACTTAGGTATCTACGGTTGAAACACAGCGATTGTCGTCCCGTTTCCGATTCGCAGATTAATCTCAATGATTCAGTATCCCGTTCAAAACAGATTCTGAACATCAATACATATATTTTATGTACCACACTAAGTATTCAAAATCTAATTTTAAACTAGTAGTGAACATAATTTTGACAAACATATTTGAAGTCGGAGCCTTGCTCGTCTTCAATTCCTTCATGTCTGCTTTGTCCATACGGCAGTCACGCTTCAATGACCCCGTTTGCCCAAATTTAGGCAGACATCTTGGGATATGTCCTTATCTTCCTAGAAGATTATAATGATTTTGCCTTTTGCCCTTTTCACATTCCAGAAGTCTTTGGCCAAGCCTTGGCCTTCTAGAATATCGAAGTAAGATGCGCCTTGCGCTACTTGCCTTATTGCAACTTTGACTTTGGTCTCCTTGAGAAATAGTATTAACTCTCCAAGAGTTGTTTATTGCAATTTAATACTTCTAAGATCTAAGAATAGATCTATGAAGATCCTTCAATTTCATTATCATACTTTAAGGATCTAATCCTTAGTTCTGATTAAGAAATTAAGGAGTCATTATGACAAGTATAATGAATTAAGCACTAAAGTTATCATCACATGAATCTTCCAAAGATCATGCTCTACTATTTTCTTAACTCTGGGCTTAGGCCTAATATGTTATTTTATCAAATAAAGTAACTTATTAGTTTCCCAGATCATCCTGAAATTTTATTCCCAATTTGAAAATTAAAGTAAAGTCGTCTAAACACATTTTCCCTAGATAATGTTTTAAACACTAATCTTTCAATTTAATCTTGATTCTAATAGTCCAACTATTTAATCAAACGATTTCAGGTACTATTTAATATAACGATTACTATGGTCCAACCATTTAATCAATTATAATTAAATTGGTTAATTCAATTATATTGATTACTATAATCAATTATAAAATCAACCATTAATTGAATAGTTTGAATTACAGTCCAACTGTTTATTAAAACAACAATTAAATATTAGTCCAACTAATAATATTTGACGAATGATATTTGATTGAGCGCATATGGCAAGTAATTAAACGAATATTGCAAATTTAATTCTCGCCTCCCACTAATTTTTGGCGAGCCTCTAACCCTCTGTCGAGTACTCGGGAAACCAGTTTCCTAGTGGGCTAGGATCCCGTTAAATAACACACAACCTTGACTTTGGCCAACAAGCTGTATGATATTTAACTAGGTAGATCTCAAAGATCAATTGGATCCCATCCAATTCCTAGATCCAGTAGGTGGACATCCAAGTCCGAAACATATATTTTATATATGCCAATATATCGAATATATTACCTAACCTTTTTCCTCTGAATCAACTAAGCCTTGGCTTTGGCACAACAAACTTAATGATCCCAGTTAAGCGGAACCCATTGACATGGAAAGCTTCGTAATCAATGTCGATGGACAAGAAGTGATCTTGACTTTGGCCAACAAATCACAACTTGGACAAGACACCGATATGGAACAAAACTCTCATGATTCAAACACATCCGCAATTGACAAAGGTCTTGACTTTGGCCAACAAACCAATGCCAACTTTGGATCTTGAGTAAGAATCACTCAATGGAAGGAAAAACGCTTAATATGTTGTGAGGGTTTTTCGCGTGCAAATTGGCAACCAATTTATTATCTTTGTTAAGGTCTCATCATCATACACCTTAAACATGCATTCTAAATACATAATAAGCGCGTATAAATAAATAAATTAATAATGATATGCGGATGGATATCTCACAAATTGTTCCTAGAACAAATCATCACTCCATTTCCTCTCCCCGGCTAGAACTATTCTAACTTCTACACCAATTACAAAATACAATAAAGAAATCTCATTTACATTGAGGGGAATATGTGAGAAGAGAAATACAATGAGAAAGGAGATAAAAGGCTGGACACGTAGGTCCAATTTAATAAATTCTAAACTTATTACAACAATTTCCAAAACTGCCCCTTGCCCTTCTAATATCCATCCGATATACATTATTCATACAACACATTCATGTATTCATACAAATCATGTTATTCAATCAATCTAATCCAATTAATTAATCTTTGAATTAATGACCATTTAATGTTCATACAACGATTTGATTTGCTTGAGTCAAACTCGTTTAAGAATAAATACTCAAAGTAAGTATTCTTGAATTATATTGAACTACAACTTTAAATCCAATTTATTTGTATTTCAATACTAATTCCAAATTAAATATATACACTTACTTTTAAGCCTAAAGACTTGGATTCCAAATCCAATCTTAATGGGTCTCAAAGGCCCAATAACATCCAATGTCATTTCAATTAAAGTCCAATGGGCTTTTAATTGATTCTTAAGGCATGGGCTTTGGCCATAATGGATCAACCCAAAATGCCAAGGCCCAATAGGAATCACCCTATTGCCAACAAATCAATTTAGGCCCATTAGGCCCAATTAAATTCTTTAAAGGGCCAAGTGATGTATTTGGACTTTATGGAATTGGTTTTGGGCCCAATTGGATCCAATCCAAAAGTCCAAAACCAAACTTAGTCAAACAAGCCCATTAAGCCCAAATACACACTTTTAGCCCAATTCATAATTAAAGGCTTATTAACATAATTATAATATTCCAAATATCACAATTACTTTAATTAAAGTGTATTAGCATGATTAATTAATTAAACTCAATATTTCCAAAATACCAATTAACTTAATTAATCATGCTTAATCCATCAATTCATGCTCCACACAAATTGAAGCCAAAATACATCATTTCATGCTTAACACAAATTGAATCCTAAAATCATCATTTCATGCTCAACATGCTCTTTGATTATAACATAAACATTATTGACTTTGATTCTAATCCTAATCAACCAACAATCAACATTTAAGCATGCATTAAAACACATTATTTCATGTTACAAAAAATCAAAATTGCAGTACTAGTCACTGTCAAATTCGGCCTCACTAAGGAAATTTTAAAAATTTTGATCCAATCAATTTTTCTCAAATCTAATCATGCACAACTCTAAGTTAACATAATCTAAGCATGCTCAAAGCATCAATTTGAAAAAATCATGCTCAAAACACAAAAGCCCCAAATTTTAGTCTCATGAACCCTAAAATTTTCATGCTTAAAATTGGCTCTGATACCATTGTTAG
This sequence comes from Zanthoxylum bungeanum, assembly GCA_019454045.1. Lineage (NCBI taxonomy): Eukaryota > Viridiplantae > Streptophyta > Magnoliopsida > Sapindales > Rutaceae > Zanthoxylum > Zanthoxylum bungeanum. The sequence goes on from SKCR01045935.1 coordinate 3,765, forward strand.
TGTTCCTAGAACATGCCAAGATCTAATAAGCATGAAAAGGTGTTCATAAATTCAAAATAAGTTGCGGAATTACTTACATTGAATGGATTTGAGCTTTTAAAATTTGAGAAGAAGATCCAAGATCCAAGATGCTTCCTTAATCAAGCTTTGAGTTGAAGATCTCCAAGATCCTTCCTTTGTTGATTCCAAGCTTTAGTTGAAGATCTCCAAGATCCTTCCTTTGTTGATTCCAAGCTTTGAGTGATGATTCCAACTCTTGAAGTAGTTTCCCTATCACCTTAGTTGATTTCTCTCCAGTGCTAGCTTTGTTGATTTTGCCACAAAATCAAAGAGAGGAAGACAAGAAGCTCACGCCCATTTGCAAGGATGAAGCTCACGCCCATGGAGGAGAGGTTTTAGGGTTTCCAAATGTTTCAAGTGTTACAAGTGCGTTGCATACACAAGTGAAAAGAGAGAGAAGAGTTTTAGGTAAAACCAATTTACCCTTTTACCTAAACAAGGTAGTTGGGTAAATGGTTTCACCAAAACCATTCCAAGGTAGTTGGATGGTGGGTGGCTTGGCATAAATGCCAACTACCCTCCCAACTACCACATTAAAGTGGGCCCCACATTTGAATTCAAAATTCAAATATCTCTACGAACATTTTCCGCGGCTCGGTTCCGTTTAATCTAATTAAACGAACTTTCATCGCTAAATAATTAAATCTAATTTAATTAAATAACGATGCCTCGCAAATATATTACGAATGTCGTCTACGAATTAATTCTAAATTAATTCGCTCGTTCGCATTAAAGTCCAACTTTAATTTCGTAATGAAATCCAATTCATATTAATATATCCGATATATTAATTTTAGCCCATACGAATAAATTAAATAGAAAAATCAAATTTAACAATTAAATTTATCTACCGATTAATTCCAAATTAATCGCGTTCTCTCTCTTCCGAACACATTTAATCCCAGATTAAATAATACCTCAATTAATCCCAGATTAATTTTCTCCATCTTAATTAATCCCAGATTAATTTTCTCTCTTAATTAATCCCAGATTAATTCTAATTTAAATCAACTGTCATCGGTGAATCTTTGGGAAGCGACCCAAGAGATCCCTGGATATGTTGGCAGTAAATACGGTCATCGGATTATCCGAATACGTGCGTACCTCGTACCACGTGCTTACCGATTTACAAGACATGGTTGGCTTCTAGCAAAGCACCGTGCCTACCCAATTCTCCAGAAATATTCTTACTGGAATATATAATCTATGTCAGGCGTAGTAGTACGTAGTATTGCGTATTGCGATCCAGTATCGGATTGTCACGTGCTAGGCCTGGGGCTGGAGTCGTGTCTGCCCCGTACGAAGCACATGTCGGATGTCTGGTAACTAGTCTCTATTATCGGATATACATGACCTAGTCATAATATCCCGATGACTGCAGTACTTAAGAGCACTAGTACCGTATCCTACGTGACATCATCTCCACTATGACTGGAGTGACACTTCCATCTTGACATCACACCCAATACTCTACGATTCTCATATATACCCAGCATTGGCGTACACAGAACCGGTTAAAGCCCTGGACGACCAAACTAAAGCATACCGATTGTCGCAAGTATTAGCGATGCAAGTCTCAGGTTAAGACCAAATACACCTACCCTGATTTCGGACTTCCATAGACACATAGTCATACTACCAATGGAATTCCGAGGGGTCTATCCAGAGCGAAGCTGTTTTCCGTACCATCGGTAAAACACAACCTCCTATTACACTTGCATGAGTATCATATACCCAAATATATGAGAACTATGCCGTTATGATCTCACATAACACGCACAAGTGTAATACTAGTCTATTCCGCATTATCGATGTCCAGTCTCGATAATACTATGACTAGGGATATTTAATGATTAATCCTTCGTGGACTGATACTGTCTCATATCATCTCAATCCAGGAACTAATCATAGGGACCTCATATCATTTATACATCTAGGTGATCTAATCACAAATGATTAGAGTGCAATCTCTTTGTCACATAGTTAATTTGTACAACAACACCATGATCTGTACAAATAGTGACGCTATGGGTCATAATTGTCCAACAATTTATACTTCTCAACATTACAAGTTTACCAAAATCCGAAAAGGCTGCAAAAATTATATTATTTATTCCTTATCTGGAGGTCAGTCTAATCAGTTCTATATACAATGGACCTGACTATGCAATCCTATTCTAGATAGAGAAAATGTATTTCATATAGCTTGTTTTTCCTTAGTTCGAATCTTCTCCAATATCAACTATTCGAATCTTTACTTGTCGTGACATTAATATTCTTGATAGTTTAATTTATTTCCACTGATTGTCTCGATAATGTATCAAACCTCAAAAACTTCTTTTGTCTTTAACTTTCAAGCTTTCCATGAGGATTCCTTACACTTTATTGTGATTTAGCCTATTTTGATCAATAGATTCAATATTATTTCCATTTTCTTTTTCTGTTTCATTATCCCTCTTTCTCTGCCTTCTATATCAAATCAGATCTTAGTGACTTATGTTTCCCAATTTAACATCTTCATTTCTAATCCTTAGTAACTTCACTAGTTTATCCTTGGACTACATACGTAGGTCTCATCTCTTCGATTTTTCTTTACCATTCTTTTATATTTTCTTGCCTTCTATATTCGGTCGTATGCTAGAATACCTTCTCCTATTGATTCTCATTCTGTGGTAATCTGGTTTTCTTTGTTATATACCATACTACACTTCCACTTATATTTACTTAGTATTTCCTCTCCTGTTGTTATTACTCCTTGACAATCTTATTTTCATTATCTATATCTCTTATCTTTTTCACTTTTTCTTCTGCTTTGCTCTATAACTGAAACTACGATGGGTTACACTCCAAGTTCATCCTTGTTACAGGTTTCGATCGGGGGTTGGGAGGGTGGGAAATAATCTAGAGGCTTTTCTATTACGGTGTCTCCGTGACACATACTTTTTGTCTAAAACTCTTGTGTATATATGTCTGATGTCTTTTCCTTCACTGGTCTTACTACTAGTACCTTTATGACTTACCTTTTTTATCTTTTCTCTTGGTCCTTTTTGCTTCGTTCTTATACAAGTCATTCTAGAAAAATTCTCTAGAAAGTTCCATATACTGTTTCTTAACCCTTTCTATTGCTTAACTCCCATTAATTACTACGTACTTTTTCTCTGGGTACTACTTTAATCTCTTTAATATATTTCCTAAGGGGCTCATTCTGCTGTAAAGGTTTTTTCCTAATCTTAATCTCTCGACCCCTTAATCTTTTACTCCCTTGAAAACTTTATTTACATCAACTACTAAGGTCATCTTCTACTAAATCTTTGGTCCATACATTACACTCTTCCTAAAATCTTCCTTCTACTCAACACCATAAGCCATCGTGTGATTTATCTTACTCTTATCATTTGCTCTCCCTCAGTAGTTCTTTCCTTTACTAAGCTCTATGGTCCCATAATTATTATTGATTCTCTACTCTATCTTTTCTTCATTATGTTATCTTTGGGCCCAAATAAATTGAATTTCCTTGTTACTTTTCTCATTTCTCATGCCATTTTCATATTATACTTGTTACTAAGATAACTGCGAGTCATTCTTCTATATATGGTTCTTGAATCTCAACCTCATGTTCTTACCAATAATCTTTGATTTGATCACTTTATCCTATTGTCCATATTGATACCCTTATCACTTCTCAAATATCTCCAATTTCATAAGCCTATTCTTATACTTTCATGCGGATCTCTACTGGCTCGGCTTATCTGCTGGTTCTATGATTTTTGAATTACTTGTGATCTTTTACTGGTCTAGCAATCCTTACTCTGACTTACTTTATTCTTTGAGCTGTCTTAGGTTTCCTTCTTTATATTCTCGAAACTTCCTTGATTTTTCTCATAGGTGGGTGGTGTTATTAATGTTTTTTTTTTATTTCTTAAAATAGAACCCCATTGGGTTTTTCCTTACGGTCGTCTATACTCATACTAATATGAGCTGCTTACTTCTTATCGGTCATTTTCTCTTGTCTGAGGGAGTTTCTCCATCCTTGTTCTAGTATTTTATGTCCTGATGGAGCCTATTGCTCATATAGGATGGGTATGAGGTAGACTCTATCCGGATAACTTCCTTAATTGGTATCTCGAAAAGGTGAGGATCTGGGTAGGTCAGGCTATATTTATCGAATTCCTTGGTTAGGGTAACTAACTTCTGTTTCAATCTCCACTCATCTTATCTGCCTATAGGTTTGAGTTCGTAAAGTTTAAAGACTCTATATCTCTATGGTATTCCGCATCCATTAGAAAGTTCCATGATCATCCTTGACTTTCTTACTTCTTTATCTTATAATGGTCCTTGATTATTCAGGGAGTTGGCTACCTATACGAGATGATTCAGAGAAATATTGGATTGCTGGAAGGAATCCTTCTGAGGAAGAGAGGTACCTCGCTCGAGGGAAAAAACCTTTTCTTAGATCTACACGGCTTTTATTCTAATAAAATCTTACTATACTCTTCTTTATTACTAGATCTAGCATTATCCCTTATTACTTGGCTCTACATCTCTAATCTTTATTACTATATATTTTGATATTTATTGTCTGTTTCTATTCCTCTATACCTCTTCTCATTCTTACTTAGCTTTCATACTCAACTCTTTATTCTTTCTCAGGCTCTGCAAGAGGTCCTACTGACTTTTGATATGATTTTATACTTCTCGGTGCATCCCTCTGTCGAGGTTTACCTCTTATTTCTAAATTTTCCTCTAGACGGCAGTAGATTTTTACAGTGTAAGAATAATGAACAAAAACCAAATAACAGGATTAGTTTAAGTGAAAAGGAAAGGAGACATACCTTGGGAAGGGAATACCAGAGGAATAGCCCCATATATATGAGTACCCCAGGCATACCACATATATAAGACGATAAGACCTCACCATTGCAGTCACTGACCTGTAGACCATGCTTTGATACCATATTTGTAACATCCCCGATTTGGAGGTGTTACCGGCAAGAAACAGTCTCCATTGTTACCTAAGCCTTCCATCCCAATAACCACATTCTTATACGACACACATTACTTATATATACACTAAAACCATATACCAATGTGACAATATATGAAAAATAATAAAATTATATATATACAAACATCTGGTGTAACATCATTTAACTCTGTACAAATAGCACAATAATACAACGACCCACAATGCATACACAATACTGTTACATCCTATATAGATGTACAACCAATCATGGTAGACCGACCCACTAGTGACTACAATGTTGCCAATCCATCCCAGGTCTGCTCATCCACGAACTGTGTCAGAACAAAAGATTGAAACCTGCAAAACTGGTGAGTGTGGGGGGTGAGTCCTGATGGACCCAGTGAGTGGAACTAAAACAATAAGGAGAAAGAATATTAAAACATGTAAAATAATCGGCAAAAGTCTGCTAAACAAAATCATTGAAACATATAAGTGACAACTTAACGATATCGGACTATAAAACTATTGGTCAAGAAAATACGGTAAACAATATCATGAAACTGCACCATAAGTGTGTCAAACCATATTGTAAAGAACAATGTAAAATAATGTTGTAAAACATCTTAAAAAATCAGGTTCAGTTATATCACTCGGCACTACTATAGAAAACCCAAGTCATGAAATCTCCACCCAGGAATGTCCCATCTGAGCGCAATCTCCACCCAGGAATGTCCCATCTGAGCGCAATCTCCACCCAAGAATGTCCCATCTGAGCGCAAAAGGAATCCAGGGGCATTACGTATCGTCATCCCCCTGGTCCCGCTGCTGTATCTCTACACATGCACAAGTCTATCTATCCATCAATTCCAAAATCAAAAACATCATGTCGATGTTTTAAATCTCATAAACAAATATCTAAGAAAAAGTCTGATATCTTTTGTTAATAAACTCATCTTAAATTATCATGTAAAACTAACATCAATACTTAAAATCCATAATCAAAACAAAAGGCCAAGTCTTTACGTGAAGATCAAATCCAATAATCACCACAAGATATAAACTTAAAATGACGTCAAAAATATATTCAAGAATCATTATCATCAATTAAAACTTAAGAGCACCAAAGTATATTGGAAACATTATTAAAAGATCACATTAAAAGTCTCATAGCAATTCCAAAGCATCATCAAAAGAATGAAATACATTAAACTTTATCAATTCAACTTTCAAGTCTAAAGTTCTAAAAATATATATCAAGTAACGTATGTAAAAACCAAATATTCCACTCTGGGCTTGACGGCGTCGACGGTGGTTGCGAGTCCTGACGTTGATTTAAAGATGAATGTGAGAGCATCTTTTTACTCTTGATTTGGCCAAGAAAAAGAATGAAGCAAGACTTGTGTTTTCTCATCTCCCACTCTTCCACTGAAATTCATTTCTTGCCTCTCTCTCTCGGTCTGCCAGTTTAAAGAAAACAAGGAAAATGTGGCCTCTCCTTCTTCTTTTCTTATTCAAGCGTGAAGTGTGTAGAATTTTCAAGAATGATGAGCTTGGGCTTAATTTGATTACTGTTAATATTGTTATTTTGTGCTTAAAAGTTAGATATATAGAAAAATCTAGATTAATCTTCAACTCTCTCTTCCTTGGGCCAAAATTATGATGGATTTGGTTTTGATTTATTATTATTAGTAGGCATAATTATGCTAGCAATCATATTTTATTTAGGTTCGAGTGGGCTTAGGTATATATAATCATCTAGAGGGGTGTACTTAGTAAATGTTCCCAAATTATTCCCGTTAACGCTCGATGCATTTTCCAATCTCAGATATTGTCTATAAGCTCACCACACTAAATTTCATTTTCCAATTAATTATTTTTCTTCATCTTAAAAAAAAATTTATCCGAGCCACCGAGATTTTTAATTTAACTAGATCGAAATTTTTTTTTTGGTGTTACAAATTAGTACCCTAAGGCTAACTGGTCTGGGAATTACCGGCCCAAAGCTCATTACAAGGGTTAAAAAGAGATCTTAAGTGAATCAGACACTTTATTTTTGTATCTGAGATCCGAGCCATTAAGTCTGTAGGGGTGCCTTAACACCTAGTGCCCTAAAACCAACTGTTTTGGGAGTCACTGACCTGAAAGTTCGATATGAGGATTGAAGAGATGTTTATAAATAAAACTTTCACTTCCAAAATGTATAAACTCTAACATAATTTTAGGACAAAAATATTACTCTCTTTTCAACAAATACCTGTGGATATTGTGGGAATAATATATTGATTAATACCTTGTTTTATTATTATATAGAAGAATGGTAAAAAGTACAGGAGAAGTCATTTATTTGATCATTTAGAAAGAAAAAAATAATTGTTAACTTAGATAAGAATTATGCTTTTAGATTTCGCTTGAATTACTAGGGACTAATAATAAGCTGGTTGTGGGGTGAGTTGAATACTAAAAAGTGCATATTTATTATACGATAAATAATCATTTTACATTTGTAGTTTCATTAATCCCCTTAATTTGGCACATTTGTGAAATAATATTTTCAGTTATGTTTTGAGTGTTTTTATTGTGTTAATTTTTGTTATTTGCTAGGTAAAATATTGCTCGGAAGTTCGACAGGACAAACCAGAATTGGAAAAGGGCAGAAACATAAATTCAGCTTTCGCATCGTGACAAGAAAATGTCTGCGCGTTACGACGCGGATAATAAGACGAAGACACCTCGGAACTCGCTATTCTCTCAACACGTGTCCCCAATGTGGCACTCGCGTCGCGACGCGCTAACCAAACTTTGCCTATAAATTGAAGCCTCCAGTAGAAGAAATTTCCATACTTTCTTTCAGAATTCCTTTATAGATTTTGGAGAAAGAGTGTCTTTTGTGTTTATTTATTTAAAGCCTTTTGTAATGTCTTTTTCTTTCAGTAATAAAATTACTAGTATGTTTAATTACAAAATGAGTAGCTAATTTATTTTCGGTGGGGTAATGGATGAAGCTTTTATAATAAAAACTTAGATCAATCTGCCCTACATTATAATAAATAAATTGTATTCTAATGATTAAAACTTTATTTAGATCTAGATTAAATATTGACAAAATTGGCTACCGCCTATATGGCTGGTTTTATCTTGCTATCGCCTATATGGATGGTTTTATACGATTTATAGACAAATGGTATCACCGCCTATATGGCTGGTTTTATAAGGTATCATCGCCTTTATCGCTGGTCTTATATTTTTGGCATACTTAGTACCTTGGCAGGACTAGTTATCAACAGAAATGACTACCGTTTTTATAGCCGGTTCTATATATTGGCATAATTAATTCCTGAGATAAATTAATTGGGTAATAAGGATAATTTATATATTATAATTAAGAGAGATTTTTAGATTGGAAATATTAAATGCAGATCCCCTAACTCCAGCATTTCATTTTATTACTACATTTCCACGTAAACGTTTCCAACAACTCCAACAAATCAACCTTTTTTCTTTTCGCTCTACTTAACATTCTATTTTACTAAATCGATTCCTTGTGGATCGACCCCGGACTTACCGGGTTATTTTATTACTTCGACACTCTTATACTTGGGAGTAAAAGACCACTTTTTGAGCATGTCAGATATTATGGTCATTACAACTATGTAATTATAGGTATTTTTGGCTTGATTTAATTGGATTAAATCAAAGTGGTAGATAATAGAGATTAGTCACACCTAACTATACATATTTGGACAAATTGGATTAAGCCCACATAAAAGTTCATTAAAACTTTTAATAATTAAAAATTGCCTAAGTTTTGCTATAAATAGCAAGCTTGAGCAATGGTTTTAATCAAGCTTAAGAAAGCTAATACAAGCAATTATTGGAGAAATTAGGCTAGAGAAGAGAAGTGTTTAGAGAAGCTTTGGAAGATCTTTACAATATTTCAACAAGGAGAAATCAAGATTGGATTTTGGAGTGAAGCTTGCTTGCATTGGAATAAAGATTGGATCTTAGATTCAAGCTTGCTAATCATTGGAAGTTCTTCAACCATTTCAACAAACCAGAAATAGATTGGATCTTGCATCAAGCTTACTAGGTAAGTTTGGACTTCTCTTAAGCTATCCAGTGGTCTCTTGGGTCGCTTCCCAAAGATTCACCGATTATATTTGACTCGAACAGAATTAATATGGGATTAATTATGAGAGAGAAAATTAATATGAGATTAATTGCAGCAAGAATTTATCTGGAATAAAATTCAAATAGAAGAGATAACACGATTAATTTGGAATTAAACGATTAAATAATATATTAGATATATTAATTGAAATTGGATTTCAAAGCGGAATTCAAATTGGATTTTAATTTGGGCGAACAAATTAATTTGAATTTAATTCGCAAGTGACTTTCGTAATAATTTAGCTAGGCATTATTATTTAATTAAATAAGATTTAATTACGTCGCGACTGAAAATTCGTTTAATCGGATTAAACAAACCCGAGCCTGAAGTGTGTTGAGCAAGTCACTTGAATTTTGAATTTGAAAAGTGGGGCCCACCAACTTACATCACAAGTCATTAGTTTATGGAAGTGGGTGTATGCATTTAATGCATTTCTTTTCAACACAATTTTACTTTTTGCTTTTTGAAAAGCATATACACATTTTGGTGGTTGACTTTGGTAGTTGGTTTTGAGAAAAACAAATATCAAAACACAAAACTCTCTCTCTCCCTCTCATTGCTTTTGCCATGAGCTTCATGCTCTTTCTCCATTGATTTTGCTTCAAAATCAAACAAAGCTAGCACTTAAAGAGTTGATTAAGGTGATAGGGAAACTCACCCTTGGGTTAAAAAGGTTCAACAAAGCTTGGAGCTTCCAATAAAGTCAAAGAAAGTTTTGAAATCAATACATCCAAACCGATCAATGTAAGTTATTTTTCCGCAAACTTATTTTCATTATGCACACAATATCATGACTTAGAGATCCTTGGCATGTCTAGGACTAACTAACTATGGTATAAGAGCCTTTACTAAGCATGATTTGAGTTTAGGGTTTATAAACTTTATTTGGGGATTTTATGCTTGAAGTATGATTTTTTCAAAATTGTTTGTTTGAATGTGGTTGGATGATGATGAATTGGATTTATGCATCTTAGGAAATGAGAAAATGAGTTGGATAAAATTTTCCCTAATTTCCTTGCCATGGCCGAACATAACCCTATGCATATCTCATGGTGATTTTTTGATTTTAAACTATTGGATGAGTTTAAACCATGAAATGAATATTAGATGTTGATTTAATTTGATTGAAATCAAATTGATTGTTATTTTATGCCATATTACCGTGAGGTTTAGCATGTGTAATAGATTGATTTTGCTTAAATTTGTGATGGACATGAGTTGGTTAATTAAAGCATGATTAATTAGTTTAATTGATGTTTTGGAAATATTGGATTAATTAATTAATTATGGAAAATACACTTTAATTAAAATTAATGTGAAATTTGGAATGTCATATTAATTAAATTAGTCTTTAAAATTGGATTGGGCTAATTTTGTTGTATTTGGGCTTAATGGGCTTGGTTGGCCGAAACATGGTTTTGGACAATTGGATTGTATCCAAATTGGGACTAAAACCATTTCCATAAAGTCCAAATATTCATCCGCATATCATTATTAATTTAATTTTGCGCCTTATTATGCTTTTAGAATTCATGCTTAATGGTGTATGATGAGACCTAATCAAATGTAATAATTTGGTTGCCAATTTACACGAAAAACCCTCAATCAAATATTAAGTGTTTTCCTTCCATTGAGTGGTTCTCTCTCAAGATCCAAGATTGGCTTTGATTTGTTGGCCAAAGTCAAGATCATTGTCCATTGCGGATGTGTTTGAACCATGAAGGCTTTGTTATATATCGCATGTCTTGGGCAGTTGTGACTTGTTGGCCAAAGTAAAGGTCACTTCTGTACATCGATGTGGATTATGAAGCTTTCCCACTGTCAATGGGTCGCGCTTAACTCGAATAATTAAGCTTGTTGAGCCAAAGGCAAGGCTTAGTTGATTCAGAGGAAACGGTTAGGATATGTATATTGGATATATATTTGGACTTAGAGGTCCACCTACCAGATCTAGGAATTGGGTGAGATCCAATTGATCTTAGAGATCTAGCTAGTTAAGTTTCATACAACTTGTTGGCCAAAGTCAAGGTTGTGTGTTATTTAATGGGATCCTAGCCACTAGGAAACTAGGTTTCCCGAGTGCTCAACAGAGGGTTAGAGGCTCACCGGAAAATAGTAGGAGGCCAGTATTAAATTTGCAATTTCATTTAATACTTGGAAAATACGCGATTTTAAATTATTTTCGTCATTATATATTTATATTAGTTGGACTAATATTTTATTGTTTTCTTTGAACAGTTGGACTGTACCCTTATAATATCATTTGTAGTTGGTTATATAGTTCGACTATAGTAATCATTACATTTGACTATACCCGATATCATTGATTGAATAGTTAGACTGGAAAGATTAGCGTCAGAGACATCGTCATGGGCGATAATGTCTTTAACGGCTCCAATTTTCCATACTGGGATATGAATCTCAGAATTGTCCTGGGAGCCGAGAAACTGTTCTATGTATTAGACAGACCTCTCGAGCCTGAGCCTGGACGTGAGCGAGTTGTTGATTATGAGCTTTGGAAGACTCATAGTGATGATAACTCAACTGCTCAGTCCGTCATGCTTGCTGCAATGACCCATCAATTTCATCGTCAAAAAAGGGATTGGATCCATATAACATGATGTTGAAATTGAAGGACCTTTATAGATCTACCCTTAGATCGCAGAAGTATGAATTGCAGAAGAAGCTATTTCGTTCTCGTATGTCAGAGGGTAAATCTTTCGAGCACTATGTGTCGAAAATGATTGCTGACATCGAATAGCTAAGTCTGCTGGGCATAAACTTTGTGGCTGAGACTTCCATAGATTTGATATTACAGTCTCTGCCTGACTGCTGGGGCGGGTTCATCATGAACTACAATATGATGAACCAAGAGAAGACTCTTGGAGAGTTTATGGCGATGCTGAAAGAGGCAGAACCAGAGCTTCTGATGGGCAAGAAGCACGAGGCGCACTTTGCTTCGACATCTCAGAAGCCTAAGGCTTGGCTGAAGGCTTCTAGAGGTGTGAAGAAGAAGAAGAAAAGAAAAGGCAAGGCCAAATCATCAAAGTCTTCTGGGAAGGAAAATGACAAATCCCAAGATGTCTGTCTGCAGTGTGGCAAACGGGGTCACTGGAAGCGTGACTTCCGTGAGTACAAGGGGCTAATTTTATTGTATTTGGGCTTAATGGGCTTGGTTGGCCGAAACATGGTTTTGGACAATTGGATTGTATCCAAATTGGGACTAAAACCATTTCTATAAAGTCCAAATATTACTTTTGGGCCTTTTAATATTTAATTGGGCCTAATGGGCCAAAATTGATTGTATGCCAAATGGTGATTCCTAATTGGGCCTTGGCATCTTGGATTGGATCCATATTGGCCAAAGCCCATGCCTTAAGAATTAATTAAAAGCCAATTGGACTTTAATTAAAAAGTATTGGATACTAATTAGGCCTTTGAGACCCATTTAGATTAGATTTAGAATCTAAGTCTAAAAGGCACTAAAATAAGTGTAATTATTTAATTTGGAATTAAATTAGAATTAGTATTGAATACAAATTAAATTGGATTTAAAATTGTAATTCGATATAATTCAAGAATAGGTACTTTGAGTATTTATTCTTAAACGAGTCGGACTCACGCAAATCAAATCGTTGTTTGAACATTGGAAGGTCATTAATTCAAAGATTAATTAATTGGATTAGATTGATTGAATAACATGTTTTATGTGAATACATGGATGTATTGTATGAATAATGTATATCAGATGGATATTGGATGGGTGAGGGTAATTTTGGAAATTGTTGTAATAAATTTAGAATTTATTAAATTGGACCTGCGTGTCCAGCCAATTATCTCTTTACTGTTTGTATTTTTCTTCTCACCAATTCCCCTCAATGTAAATGAGGTTTCTTGAATGTATTATGTAATTGGGTAGAAGTATGAATAGTGCTAGCGGGAGAGAGGAAATGGAGAGATTTGTTATAGGAACAATTCAATATATATTCATCCGCATATCATTATTAATTTAATTTTGCGCCTTATTATGCTTTTAGAATTCATGCTTAATGGTGTATGATGAGACCTAATCAAATGTAATAATTTGGTTGCCAATTTACACGAAAAACCCTCAATCAAATATTAAGTGTTTTCCTTCCATTGAGTGGTTCTCTCTCAAGATCCAAGATTGGCTTTGATTTGTTGGCCAAAGTCAAGATCATTGTCAATTGCGGATGTGTTTGAACCATGAAGGCTTTGTTATATATCGCATGTCTTGGGCAGTTGTGACTTGTTGGCCAAAGTAAAGGTCACTTCTGTACATCGATGTGGATTATGAAGGCAAGGCTTAACTCGAATCATTAAGCTTGTTGAGCCAAAGGCAAGGCTTAGTTGATTCAGAGGAAAAGGTTAGGATATGTATATTGGATATATATTTGGACTTAGAGGTCCACCTACCAGATCTAGGAATTGGGTGAGATCCAATTGATCTTAGAGATCTAGCTAGTTAAGTTTCATACAACTTGTTGGCCAAAGTCAAGGTTGTGTGTTATTTAATGGGATCCTAGCCACTAGGAAACTAGGTTTCCCGAGTGCTCAACAGAGGGTTAGAGGCTCACCGGAAAATAGTAGGAGGCCAGTATTAAATTTGCAATTTCATTTAATACTTGGAAAATACGCGATTTTAAATTATTTTCGTCATTATATATTTATATTAGTTGGACTAATATTTTATTGTTTTCTTTGAACAGTTGGACTGTACCCTTATAATATCATTTGGAGTTGGTTATATAGTTCGACTATAGTAATCATTACATTTGACTATACCCGATATCATTGATTGAATAGTTAGACTATTGCAATCAAGATGACTGGAAAGATTAGCGTCAGAGACATCGTCATGGGCGATAATGTCTTTAACGGCTCCAATTTTCCATACTGGGATATGAATCTCAGAATTGTCCTGGGAGCCGAGAAATTGTTCTATGTATTAGACAGACCTCTCGAGCCTGAGCCTGGACATGAGCGAGTTGTTGATTATGAGCTTGGGAAGACTCATAGTGATGATAACTCAACTGCTCAGTCCGTCATGCTTGCTGCAATGACCCATCAATTTCATCGTCAAAAAAGGGATTGGATCCATATAACATGATGTTGAAATTGAAGGACCTTTATAGATCTACCCTTAGATCGCAGAAGTATGAATTGCAGAAGAAGCTATTTCGTTCTCGTATGTCAGAGGGTAAATCTGTCGAGCACTATGTGTCGGAAATGATTGCTGACATCGAATAGCTAAGTCTGCTGGGCATAACCTTTGTGGCTGAGACTTCCATAGATTTGATATTACAGTCTCTGCCTGACTGTTAGGGCGGGTTCATCATGAACTACAATATGATGAACCAAGAGAAGACTCTTGGAGAGTTTATGGCGATGCTGAAAGAGGCAGAACCAGAGCTTCTGATGGGCAAGAAGCACGAGGCGCACTTTGCTTCGACATCTCAGAAGGCCAAGGCTTGGCCGAAGGCTTCTAGAGGTGTGAAGAAGAAGAAGAAAAGAAAAGGCAAGGCCAAATAATCAAAGTCTTCTGGGAAGGAAAATGACAAATCCCAAGATGTCTGTCTGCAGTGTGGCAAACAGGGTCACTGGAAGCATGACTGCCGTGAGTACAAGGCCTACATAACGGAAGTGAAGGCCGGCAAGGCTCTAGCTTCAGGTTCGTTTGGTATTAAGATAAACATGTCTACTTCTAGTTTTAAAAATTGGATTTATGATTCTGGATGCGGTACTAATATATGTACTGATGTGCAGGATCTGCGGATTAGCAGAAGACTAGTCTCATGCGAGATTGACCTACAAGTTGGAAACGAGACCATAGTCGATGTTTTAGCTGTAGGAGTTATATTTTGGAACTACCCTCGGGCATGTACATTCATTATCAGACATTTATTATGTACCTAGTTTGACTAGAAACATTATCTCTGTATCTTGTTTGTCCCAATGCGGGTACATTTTTGTATTCTGAAACACTGGGTGTTTTGTTTATAAAAATGATTTAGAGATATGTACTGCTGATGCAAATAATGGTCTTTATATTTTGAATATAAATGAATCTCAAACATATATTATGACAAACAAAAGGCTCAAAATGAGTAAAATAAATGAAACTTATATGTGGCATTTTCGTATGTGACACATTAACAAGACTCGCATATCGACACTTTCAAAGAGTGGATACTTGGACGGATTTGATCCTAATTCATATGACGTCTGCGAATCTTGTTTATTAGGCAAAATGCCTAAAATGCCTTTTAGCGGTAAAGGTGTTCGTGCCACCGAACTGTTAGCCCTCATTCATAATGACGTATGTGGGCCCATGTTTAGCAAGGCTAGAGGTGGATTTGAATACTTCGTAACCTTTAAGGATGATGCATCGCGTAACGATTATGTGTATCTTATGAGACACAAGTCGGAAACTTTTGAGAAATTCAAAGAGTTTTGACACGAAGTAGAAAAATAGACCGGTAAAAGTATTATAACATTACGTTCGGACCATAATGGAGAATACTTTAGCAATGAGTTTCTCGATTACTTGAAAGAGTATGGTATTTTTTCACAGTGGACTCCTGCTGGAACACCTCAATTGAACGGTGTGTCCAAACGGAGAAACCGAACTTTGTTAGACATGGTAAGGTCTATGATGAGTCGCACAGAGCTACCAATTTCCTTCTGGGGATATGCCATGAACAGTGCAATACTTATATTGAATAAGGTTCCGTCAAAGTCTGTTGGATAGATTCCATATGAAATATAGACAGGAAAGAAACCGGGTTTCTCATTCCTGAAGATTTGGGGATGCTTTGCATACGTTAAACGTTTGGATGGTACCAAATTAGAACCCAAATCGGATAATTGCCTATTTATAGGTTATCCTAGGGAAACCAAATGATATTACTTCTACAACCCACAAGAGAACAAGGTATTTGTTGCTCTCCATGCGGTTTTCCTTCAAAATGAATTCCTAAATACAGTGGTAAGTGGGAGGAAAGTAGAACTCGATGAAAATCGTAGTGATACAGTTCTTGGCACAAACTCCCTCATGGAACACGACCAGTTCATCAGGGATGAGACTGTACCACAATCTTCTAATACACAATAACCGCGTAGGTCGGAGAGAGTCAGAAAACAACCTGAGAGGTATAGGTTTCTGATATCATTTCACGTAGATATTAATCTTATTGAGGATAATAAGCTGGCTACGTATGGGGAAGTAATAAAAGGTGTCGACTCCATTTTATGGTAAGATGCCATGAAGTCCGAAATGGATTCCATGTATACCAACCAAGTCTGGGCACTGTTTGATGCACCAGAAGGCGTAAAACCGATTGGTTGTAAATGGGTCTTCAAGAAGAAGACGGACATGGATGGCAACATACAAACGTACAAAGCTAGGCTTGTAACGAAAGGGTATCGTCAACGAAATGGTGTCAATTACGATGAAACCTTTTCACCTGTTGTCATGATTAAATCCATTCGAATAATGCTTGTAATTGCTCCATATTTCGATTATGAAATATGGCAGATGGACGTCAAAATCACTTTCCTTAACGGAAACCTTTTGGAGGATGTTTATATGCAACGGCCTGACAGTTTTGTCGTGCCAAAACATGCAAACGAGGTTTGCAAGTTAAATCGATCCGTTTATGGATTGAAGCAAGCATCGCGTTCTTGGAATCAACGTTTTGATGAGATCATAAAATAATATGATTTCATTCAAAACGAAGATGATTCTTATTTATATAAGAAGGTTAGTGGGAGCGCACTGACATTCATTGTCCTTTACATTGATGATGTATTGCTTATTGGCAAGGACATTACCATGCTACAATCGGTGAAAGCTTCGCTTTCATTAAAATTCTCCATGAAAGATCTGGGATAAGCAACATTTATTCTGGGAATAAGGATCTACCGGGATAGATCCAGAAAGCTGCTTGGACTCTCCCATAGCTCGTACATTGACAAAGTGTTGAAGTGATTCAACATGGATCAGTCTAAGAGGGGACAGCTTCCAGTGTCACATGGCATATCTCTATCTAAGGACATGTGTCCTAAAACTCAAGATGAGAGAGATAACATGAGTCGGATCTCGTTCGCTTCTACAGTCGGATCGATCATGTATTCCATGATATGTACGCGACCTGATGTCTCGTATTCTTTGAGCATGTGCAGTCGCTATCAGGCCAATCCAGGTGATGGTCACTGGATTGCTGTTAAGAATATCCTTAAGTATCTTAGACGAACTAAGGATGCTTTCTTAATATATGGAGATGGAGAACTTGAGATGACTGGGTTCACCGATGCAAGTTTCCAAACCGATAAAGATGACTATAAGTCACAATCTGGGTATATATATTTTTTTGAACAACGGAGCAGTGAGCTGGAAATCTTCCAAGTAAGAGACTGTTGATGATTCAACAACAGAAGTGGAATATATCATTACAACTGAGGCAGTAAAAGAAGTTATTTAGATTTGTAAATTCTTGATTGGATTAGGAGTATTTCCATTACCAGCTGAGCCCGTTCCCTTATATTGTGACAATAACGAGGCTATAGGGCAGGCTAAGGAACCGCGGTCTCATCAACGATCTAAGCATGTACTTCGACGTTTCCATCTGATTTATGAGATCATACATCGTGGCGATATGAAGATCGAAAAGATCGCTTCAGATGACAACATTTCAGATCCGCTGACGAAAGCTATTTCTCAGTAGAAGTTTGAGCGACACATACATAGTTCAGGTGTTAGCTACTTGAGTGATTGGCTATGAGCCAAGTGGGAGATTGTTGGACAATTATGACCAATAGCATTACTATTTGTAAAAGACATTGTGGTTTTTGTACATATTAACTATGTGACAAAGAAATTGTTATTTTATCAATTTTTAATTAGATTACTTTGATATATAAATGATAAAAGTCCTTATGATTAGTTCTGGATTAATAAGATATGAGACAATATTAATCCACGAGCGGTTTAATCATTAAATATCCCTAGTTGTAGTATTATCTAGACTAGATATCGATAATACGGAATAGACTAGTATTACACTTGTGCGCGTTATGGAAGTTTAACGACATAGTTCTCATATATTTAAGTATATGATACATATGCAAGTGTGATAGGATGTTCTCTTAGCCGTTGGATCAGGAACAGCTTCGCTCTAGATAGACCCCTCAGAATCCCATTAGTAGTATGACTATGTGTGTAGGACACAGAAATCGGCGACGCTGTCCCAGGCTCACGGCCCGGTTGGGAGTACGGAATAGACCGCAAGGGACTAAATCGAAGAACTAAAAATGGAGTCACCACCCGGTGTGAACCGGGAAAATGATTTAAGGCCGCACTCACCAATCGGAATGGAAGACCTCAAACCATTGGGTTCGGAATGGTCCCTTACTTATGCCACTTGTAATGAACGGATTTGTGCAATAATCTAACCAAGCCTAAGCAACATATATTTCCAAGGATAATCTACTTCTAAGTTCATGCATAAAAAAAGGATAAATTGGAATAACGGCAAGCATATAATTTCCTGAACACATTATATTGATAAACACAGAGACACAAATAAATAATAATTTTACAAGCATGCATATTAAAGAGAGGCAATTAAGTGCATAATGTAACTAATAACAACTATAAATGCATTGATGATAAAAACGAGCACACAATCTCATGAGCATATCGAATAAATACGGAAAATAAAAACAAACAATAACGGTAAAGGCATAAATATTGAAGAGAGCTAACTAAGTATATGATGGGGAAAGGAATGACTAAGGGAACAAACATGTATGAAACATGATGAAGGAATCTGTCCAGTGTGTGCGCATTCGTGTAGCGTTCGTAAACGCGATCGAACGGTAAACAATATGCAAGCATTCGAGTAGTGTTTGATAACGCGTTCGAACGATAAACAGAATGTCCGCATTCGTATAGCATTCGTAAACGTGTTCGAACGGGATGAGACCTGATGCATGATACAATAAAATGCATGCGCGTTCGAGTAGTGTTCGTAAACGCATTCGAACGGTAAACATAATGCAAGCGTTCGAGTAGCGTTCTGAGGCTTGTTCGAACGGAAATAAGACATAATGCATACATTCATGTAGCGTTCGTAAATGCGTTCGAACGGAATAAGATAGAATGCATACGTTCATGTAGCGTTTGTAAACGCGTTCGAACGAGATTGCTAAAATGGCATCTAAAATGACACAAACACATATATGGATAAACAAATACACAATGTAGGACTTCATGTGCCCGATGGAACACATTTCACATTCAATCGGGTACACCTCATCCGGCGCGGCAAAATATCGTGGAAAAGGTAGCCTTAAGGCATTTCCCTCTAATAGAGGACCTTTAATCCATCCTAATTAGCCCATACGCACGAGAATGCAATGCATACGTAAATAAAGTAATGATATGCAAAAAGGGTAAATGACATAATAAAAGGCGCGGCAAAACATCGTGGTAAAGGTAGCCTTCGGGCATTTCCCTCGAATAGAGGACCTTTAATCCACCCTAGTTAGCCCATGCGCATTATATTACAATGCATATAAAATAAAGACAACAATAATATAGGTTCTCGTATGCTCGATTAAACATATCTCACATTCAATCAAACATACTCCGTCTGGCGTGGCAAAATGTCGTGCCAAAGGTAGCCCCTGGGCTTTTTATCCCTCAAAATGGAGGACTTTTATTCCAACTTGATTTGCCCATGCGCACTATATCATCATGCATAAATAAGTAACATGCAGAAAGTAATAGCATACTAATGACTAAATCATGCTTAAAAAATAAATAACATACTAGCAACCCAATCATGCTCGAATACAAGGTTGGATGAAACAAATTGTGTGAATCTCTCAAGTAGTATGTGGCATTGTATCCCGAGTGCAAACAACAAAACAGTCCATTCAGATTCGGCTATGGAATTTACGTTCGGGTTTCCATCCGATATACCACAAGAGAGAACACATATTCCATTCATTCAAGGACCACAACATATATTAACAAACAACTCTCATACGAGGGAATTCTAATAAACAACAAAAAAGGATGAGAATAAATAAGAAGGGTGCCCTCACGTCTAACCTCTTGGGTCATCTCTCGAAAGTGCGTTACACGACTGTCGGAAGGGTTGATGCTCCGTAACTCCTCCGATTCACTGGTCCACTGCTCTCGTTCGCTGCTTCGCTATTTTGAGCTGTCATTTCCTCTATTTTGCTGCTATTTCCGCTGTATTTTCTGGTCACAGTTTTGACTTACTAGTTTTCGGTAAATAGGGGACTGTTTTACGTTTTTTTAAGGGGTATCGGGCTGTTGTTTTATGCGGTAATGGAGGTGTCTTAAGGTATATTTTTTTGTCACTATTTTTCGTAATTTAGGGTACTGTTTTGCGGTGTTTGGGCTGTTGTTTGAGTGTGTATTTTTTGTGACTGCGGTATAGTTCAGGGAGTTATTCTCGGTGATAGGCAGTGCGGTTAATGTGAGGCTTATGATGCGGCAATGTGAATGTGTTTTGAGGGCTGTGTGATGCGGCAATGGATGGGTTATTTGGTGAGTGTTTCTGTGATGGTTGATGAGTGGTAAATTTATCACTATTTCCCACTTATTTAACCTTATATTTTGTATAGTTTCTTGAGTATTATGGATATTTTGATATGTTTTGTGTTATTTTGTAGATAAATAAAATTTTAGGACATTCTGGAGGTGATTTGGGCCAAAACAATGAAAATTGGACGAAAATGGCATTTTGGTAATTTCCCGGGTGGCGACGCCTAACATGCGCCGAACAGTGCTAACTTGCGCCAGGTCCACAAATCAGAATCTGAGAAAAGTTTGACTTTGCTAACGTGCGTCGTGCCACGTGTCACCATCACAGCCGATCTGCTAAAATACGTCGTGACACGTGTCATTATCCTACAGTGCCGACAGTCGCCATCGCCACGTGTCACTCCATGTCATTGCCACATCATCATCCACATCACCAGGTTGACCGAGTCAAACTGCCACGTCATCACCACGACATCATCAACCAATCACAGCGTGCCACGTGTCATAATTCTATGGTGCCGACAGTCACTTTGCCACGTGTCGCCACGTCACCTCCACATCAGTGCCACATCAGCATCAATCATTGAGTCTATAATCCTTATCTGACACGTGGCGGATAAGAATATCATCGACCAATCAGAAGCCGCCATGTGTCACAATAATTGAAGCCCAACCACTCTGCCACGTGTCACCTTATCATCTTATCCAGAATCTGCAAACAGACGAACCAGAGCGTGCCACGTTGACAGAAGCTGGCGTAGCGACGCCAAGACCTTCAGCGTCGCGACGCCAGATGCCTATCCGCGCCTATAAATTGAGCTCGAGATTTCAGTTTTAGATGCACCACTCTCTCTCATCTCTTTGATGTAAAGAGAGAGTTTCTCTCTCTAGTTTCTTTTAGTTTTTAGTGTTTTTTAGTTTTTTAGTTTTGTAATTAATTTTAATTACGTTTTGTTAATATAGTAATTTATTTATTTTTTACTTCTTACAGTTTTTACTATTCACCATGAGGATGTAACTTCCCCAGCTAGGGTGAAATGTTATTCGTTTACTATTACTATTTAGATTAATCTCCCTTAAAAATAATATATTCGCTATTTAAAATATTGACTTAAAAAGGATACCGCCAGATTGGTCGGTTGGTAATTCATTTTAATCTGGTTTAAACCTGACTAATAAAGGATACCGCTAGATTGGTCGGTTGGTAATATTATCACAAGTTTATATATTATTTTATGGGAGATATCTAAAATAGTAAATAGTAAAAGTAATTCATTTTACCTTAGCATTTTATTTTATTTTACTTTTCAGCTTTTACCTTATGTCTTTTACTTTTCAGCATTTTTACTTTATGTCTTTTACTTTTAAGTTTTTACTAGCCCTAATTATGTGTTAGTTATCTGGGGTTGTGATGAATTCTAATATCACCGGTTTATAAGGGGTTATTTTATAGTTTGGGTAATTTAAAGGTTTACTTGTTAAGTCTTAAGCTTAATGCTTCTTGTTGTCTGATCACCAATAAGATTGATGTGGTAAATCTAAAATGAACTAGACATAGGGATTTTAGGTTTCAGCTTTAGACTTAATAGCCCACGATCTTCCTTGAGGATAGATAACCCTTTAATATATTTCCTTACAGGATAGACATATACCTGTCGGGCGGGGGTAGCCATAATTGGAACTTAAACTTTATGAATCCAGATAATTTGGTTGACATAGACATATGGTTCAATTGGGTTAAATTGGGTATTTGCGTCTGACCATCGACAGAGGCTTTTGCATAATTTAGTGTTCCAGGTTAGTAAACTGATTTATTACACAAACATGAAATAACTACTTCATCTTTTAAATGATATTATAATGATTCACAACCCTAGATCTTTGTGTCTTTTGTTATTTTCTTTAGAATTTTTATTTATTTATTTATTTAGCAATTCTACAATCACTCAAATCAATCAAGTAATCATTCTCTTCTCTCTCAATTAGATATCTGTAAATAAATAGATTCAACAATTAATAACAATAGTAGGAATTAAGTCCTCGTGGGATCGATATTTTTATACTACTTGAACGATATGTGCGCTTGCGTTATACGTGTGTGTTTACGCCGGTCAAGTTTTTGGCGCCGTTGCCGGTGACTTATTTTTCTTGAGTTATTAATTTTGAAGCTATCTAATTGACTTGTATCTAATTTTATTTATTTTTATCTGTAATTTTTATTTCTTTCTTTTGTTTTCAGGTGGTTAAAAAATGGAACATTATTGGGAGATTGAGAGATCACGAGCTTTACCAGAAGATACACCCCAAATCTGGGAGCAACAGTCCGGTTTTCTGAGGCTTGTTGTTCAGCCCAACAACTATCATTGGATGTCAGAATCAAGCAATACGACATTTGCTCATCAGAACGAAATGGGGAGATGTGTAATTTGTGATGGTAACCACCCGAGCGATCAATGTATATACCTTTCAGAGTGGCAGAATTATTGGAATCATTCAAGGTACGAAGAACCATCACATTTTCCATCTTATCCACCATCTACCTTCGACTTCCATCAACAATCAGAACCATCAGAGGAAGATCAGTTGATTCACATGCTCAAAGATTGGCTCGAAGAACGGGAAGCTCAATTAGATGCACAAATTCAGAGACAATCAGAATTCATTCAGAGGATGACAGATCAAATGAGACAATTAACAGAAAACCAGAACATCATACCTGAAGAAGCATTTTTAGATGACACTGATGAAGCCTTTGAGTACCCAGAGATCCACAATGAGACCTTAACAGATGGGGAGGCTGAGCAGTATCAACAACCAGAGGTATCAGTTCAGGAGCCCGAACCGGCAAAGTCTCGATTTGACTTTTATTATTCAGACTCTGACGAAGAAGCTGAGCTGTTTATACCAATTGCACCAACAAATGAGGATGAAATTCTGTTTTCTCAAAATGAAGATCTTGGAGACTGTTTTGCACTGATGTTTGAAGAAGATCTACCTGAGCCAATCATTTCACCCAGATCAAAGGATGAAGACCTAAAATCTGACATTACTTTACATCCTCAGGTTGACAATTTTGAAGCATGTTTTTCACAGATAATAGATGAAGAACTGAACGCGGAAATCCTAAAATACATCTGTGAAGAAAATGTGGAGCAAGAAACATAGCAAATGGAGGAGAAATTGTCACACCAAATTGAAGATCTCATGCATTCAGGAGAAACATCACTATTTTGGGGAGTACAATTTAGAGATATCACCCAGAAGCTTGACAGAATGGAACTTTCATTCCAAGTCAAGCACCATACGAGACCTCCTGATTTTCTTTCTTTCTTTGCAGGAACCACTGGAACAACAAGGAGCAAAAAGGCGGCACGAGCACTGAATGAGACAAAACTCTTTTTTCTCATTTACCTTTGGAAGAGACCATTCAAAAGCAACGCTCATAGGATTGTCTTTAATCGGACATCCAAAACGACGCTGAAACCTCCTTGACAGATAGATTTCAGTCACGTCTGGCTGAAGATGTAAAATTTAGCGCTAGCAGGGAGGCAACCCATGTAATTTGTTGTAATTTCTGTTTTCATATTTTGTAGAGTTTTTAATTTTTTGTGTTATTTTTGTAGGGAAAAGCACAAACAGAGCATTTTAAGACAGAAGGAATGGTGTTTGGCAATCACAAAAATGAGAAACAAATCATTAGCGATGGCTGAGTAAAGAATTAATTCTTGAGACGCATCCTAATGGATTTATATACCAAACGAGTGGCGTATTGCGTACATAATTCCGTTGCCTTAATTATTGCTTTGATTCACTTTTCTGTTGTAATTATCTTTATTTTCGTAGACAGGATCCAGACTTTTTGACCTTTCATGATTCATTTTGTTGTTTAGCTAATAAGCTTCATCTGGAAGATACTAGTGCTATTATTACTCACCCGTTTCAGGTACTATAAAATCAGCCCGTCATTGCACTTTGGAAGACATCCTGATTTGAGAAAGAAATACAAAAAAAATAATTGGAAGCCAATTCGAGAAGACGAGTTGAGAACATTTGCGTGTTTTGCGGTAGTAGTGTTGGTGTTAAGCCACAATACATAGAAGCAGCACATGAATTGGGTCGAGTCTTAGCTGCAAGGAATATGCACTTAATATATGGCGGAGGCAATCTTGGACTTATGGGGATCGTTTCAAAGGCTGTACAGGAAGGAGGCAGTCACGTTTTGGGAATCATCCCAAAACCTTTGGCAGAGGCAAATCTTATTGGATCATCAAACGGAGAGGAACTTATTGTGCGAGGTATGTCTGAACGACTGGTAGAAATGATTAACCGTGCTGATGCTTTTATCACTTTGCCAGGTGGCTTGGGCACATTGGAGGAAATTTTTATAGTTCTATCTTGGGCGAACCTGAACATACACCAGAAACCGCTTGGACTGCTTAACGTTGATGGATTTTATGATTTTCTTTGTGTGTTTCTTAATGATGCTCGGAGAAATGGGTTCGTGTCAAAACCTATGAAAGAACTCATCTTCACTGCCAGAACTGCTCCGGATCTAATAGACCAACTCTTAGCCTATGAACCACAAGTTGGCCCTATCTTTTCAAAGGTAAATTGGTCCGAGGACGATCGTGGTAAGAGGCGTCGGATTAATCTGGATCTTAACCTTTAATTTCCTGTAGATTTTCAGCTAACCAGGTACGACCTTCTTAACTCTCCTTTTACTGTTTAAGACATTGGGGACAATGTCTCATTTAGGTTTGGGGGAGGGAATTAGTTGATCAGTACCTTGTTTTTAGTTTGTGTGTTGTTTTTATTTTTAGTTCAAAATTTTTCGAAAAAAAAAAAAAAAAAAATTTTGAAAATTTTTCAAAAATTACAAAAATATTTTTGTGTTTTTGTGTTTTTATTTTGACTAAAAATGTGAAATTGGTAAGAGATAGCTGAGTAAGGAGTTTCCACTCCTGAGACGTATCTAAAACCATTTTTGAAACAAGTTAATTTTTGTTTATTTCATTTTGAATTATTTAATTTGTGAATTCTCCTTAAAACGGACTAAAATGGATCTTCATATGCTCAGTTGACAGGTATTATCAACATATATAGTAACATATGGACATGAGCTAAAATTGAAAAGTTTGTAATATTCAGTGCTCTAGTTTGATTGGAGGAAGCATCTAAAAAAACAGTGGAGTAAAAAAAAATCCGAGATCCGAGTTATTAAGTCTGTAAGGGTGTTTTAACACCTAGTGCCCTAAAACCAACTGGTTTGGGAGTCACTGGCCCAAAGGTCGTTACATGGATCAAATATGCTGTAAAAATATATATATCTGAAGTCTGAGTAATTAAGTCCGTATGGGTGTCTTAACACCTGGTGCCATAAAGCCAATTGGTTTGGGAGCCACCGACCCAACACTCGTTACATAGATGGAAGATATTGTATATAAATAAAAAATAAAAAAAAAATAATCAAAGAAAAAATCAGAAAAATCAGAAAAAATTATTCCATTGCTACCAAAAGGTGTGAAATCTGAAAGAACTTTAGGACAAAAATATTACTCTCTTATCAACTGCACTTATGACTGTTGTGGGCAAAAATGAGTTGATTAATATCTTGTTGGCTGTGTATATGAAGAATAGTAAAAATAATCGGAGAATTTACTTATTCAGTAATTTAGAAAGAAACAAAACAACTAGTAACTTGGAGTAGAAGTTTCACCTGATTAGTTACTAACTTCTTTATTCTCTTTCCTCTTGTCTTTTTGCTTTTGTGTGCATTAGTTTCACTACCTTTTTACTTTTATAAAATGTTTGTGGGTAGCATTGCTGTAAACCCTCACGAGACTACAACTCGTCCACTATGGACACCTAGGGGTTTAAAGGCTTGTTGCATACGCTAAATGAAACCGTGATCCCTACGAAAGTGGCTTAGTTAAATTTTATTATTTTATTTTATTTTGTGTTTTGCTCGAGGACTAACAAAATGTTAGGTTTGGGGGTGTGATAAGTGGTAAATTTATCACTATTTCCCACTTATTTAACCTTATATTTTGTATAGTTTCTTGATTGTTATGAATATTTTGATGTGTTTTGTGTTATTTTGTAGATAAATAAAGTTTCAGGACATTCTGGAGGTGATTTGGGCCAAAACAGTGAAAATTGGACGAAAAGGGCATTTTGGTAATTTCCCACGTCGCGACGCCAAGGCATTCAGCGTCGCGACGCCTAACATGCGTCGAACAGTGCTAACTTGCGCCGGGTCCACAAATCAGAATTTGAGAAAATTTTGACTTTGCTAACGTGCGCCGTGCCACGTGTCACCATCACAGCCGATCTACTAAAATACGCCATGACACGTGTCATCATCCTACAGTGCCGACAGTCGCCATCACCACGTGTCACTCCATGTCATTGCCACATCATCATCCACATGACCAGGTTGACCGAGTCAAACTGCCCGTCATTATCAACCAATCACAGCGTGCCACGTGTCGCAATTCTAAGGTGCCGACAGTCACTTTGCCTCATGTCGCCACGTCATCGCCACGTCAGCGCCACGTCAGCATCAATCATTGAGTCTCTAATCCTTATCTGACACGTGGCGGATAAGAATCTCATCGACCAATCAGAAGCCGCCACGTGTCACAAAACTAAAGCCCAACCACTCTGCCATGTGTCACCTTATCATCTTATCCAGAATCTGCAAACAGACGAACCAGAGTGTGCCACGTTGACAGAAGCTGGCGTAGCGACGCCAAGACCTTCAGCGTCGTGACGCCGGATGCCTATCCGCGCCTATAAATTGAGCTCGAGATTTCAGTTTTAGATGCACCACTCTCTCTCATCTCTTTGATGTAAAGAGAGAGTTTCTCTCTCTAGTTTCTTTTAGTTTTTAGTTTTTAGTTTTTTTTAGTTTTTAGTTTTGTAAATAATTTTAATTACGTTTTGTTAATATAGTAATTTACTTTTTTTTTTTTACAATTTTTACTATTCACCATGAGGAGGTAACTTCCCTAGTTAGGGTGAAATGTAATTCTTTTACTATTACTATTTAGATTAAACTCCCTTAAAAATAATATATTCACTATTTAAAATATTGACTTAAAAAGGATACCGCTAGATTGATCGGTTGGTAATTCATTTTAATCTGGTTTAAACCTGACTAATAAAGGATACCGCTAGATTGGTCGGTTGGTAATATTATCACAAGTTTATATATTATTTTATGGGAGATATCTAAAATAGTAAATAGTAAAAGTAATTCTTTTTACCTTAGCATTTTATTTTATTTTACTTTTCGGCTTTTACCGTATGTCTTTTACTTTTCAGTATTTTTACTTTATGTCTTTTACTTTTAAGTTTTTACTAGCCCTATTTATGTGTTAGTTATCTGGGGTTGTGATGAATTCTAATATCACCGGTTTATAAGGGGTTATTTTATAGTTTGGGTAATTTAAAGGTTTACTTATTAAGTCTTAAGCTTAATGCTTCTTGTTGTCTGATCACCAATAAGATTGATGTGGTAAATCTAAAATGAACTAGACATAGGGATTTTAGGTTTCAGCCTTAGACTTAATAGCCCACGATCTTCCTTGAGGATAGATAACCCTTTAATAGATTTCCTTACATGATAGACATATACCTGTCGGGCGGGGGTAGCCATAATTGGAACTTAAACTTAATGAATCCAGATAATTTGGTTGACATAGACATATGGTTCAATTGGGTTAAACTGGGTATTTGCGTCTGACCATCGACCGAGGCTTTTGCATAATTTAGTGTTCTAGGTTAGTAAACTGATTTATTACAGAAACATGAAATAACCACTTCATCTTTTAAATGATATTAGAATGATTCACAACCCTAGATCTTTGTGTCTTTTGTTATTTTCTTTAGTATTTTCTTTTGTCTTTTTATTTATTTATTTATTTAGAAATTCTACAATCAATCAAATCAATCAAGTAATCATTCTCTTCTCTCTCAATTAGATATCTGTAAATAAATAGATTCAACAATTAATAACAACAGTTGGAATTAAGTCCTCGTGGGATCGATATTTTTATACTACTTGAACGATACGTGCGCTTGCGTTATACGTGTGTGTTTACTCCGGTCAATGGTGGAGTATAGTAGAAGAGAAAATTATTTGCTAGCTTCTTACTTTTTTTTGCTTGGACGTGTATGTTAGGAGAGGGCAAAGGTTGGATTTGTGTTTCTTTTATAGGCAAAGGCTAGGGTTTCTCTTCTGTGAATAGGAAAGGGAATCATGTAATTATGGGGGAATATTTCTAATTAGTATCTCACAAGGAAAGCATCTAATTAAATTAGGGAGGTGATTTGTTCAAATTTGGAATGGATTTTTTAGATTTTATTTGATTTGTTTTAATTTGACCATGTATTAAATATGTGTTTTGTTATTTTTGGGTGGGTTTTGGTGGGCTAATTGGTCTTGGGCATGAGGCTAGCAACAAAACCAGAAGTACCGACACTGTTCGAATGCTGATTCGAATGCTACACGAACGCCCGCATTCTGCTTATTGTTCAAACGTGTTCACGAAAGCAGCACGAACGAACGCAGTGAACATATGAATTGAATCCAATGACATACTTATTCTGAATTTCCCTTCCGACGTTCGTTTCTCGTGACTTCCGCAACCTAAAGAGTAGTGCCTCCGTACTAGAATCATCATCGGTACTTATATGCAAAAATGCAGTGCCTACAGTCGCCCCCACTTCGATGGGACTGGTGCAGTATGTGACAATGACAATCCTATCAAAGTTGTGCAATGCATTTTTACTTACCTGGCTCGCCAGTTGCCACCTGACTTGCCTACTGCTTCAAGCTGAGTTGATGACGCAGTGGACCTCGATCCTGGGACGCATCCCAATAACTTCAATTGACAACGGGGGGTCACGACCCTGGGACGCATCCCAATACCGATGACAATGTGGGTCACGACCCTGGGATGCGTTACAAAAACTGATGATGCATGGGGCCAACGACCCTGGGACGTATCCCGATAACTGTAACCGACAACGGGGGCCTCGACCTTGGGATGCATCCCAATAATGTTGACAATGTGGGTCACGCCCTGGGACGCATCCCCAAAACTTCTGATGATATGGGTGACGACCCTAGCACTCATCCCCAAAACTGTTGATGATATGGGTCACGACCCTGTGACTCATCCCCAAAACTGCTGATATTGTGGGTCACGACCATGGGACTCATCCCCAAAACTGCTGATGATGTGGGTCACGACTCTGGGACACATCCCCAAAGCTGCTGATGATGTGGGTCACGACCCTGGGACTCATCCCCAAAACTGATGCTGATGTGGGCCTCGCCCCCAGGACTCATCCCCAAAACTGATGCTGATGTGTGTCACGACCCTGGGACGCATCCCCAAAACTACTGATGATGTGGGTCACGACCCTGGGACGCATCCCCAAAACTACTGATGATGTGGGTCACGACACTGGGACGTATCCCCAAAACTGCTGATGATGTGGGTCACGACCCTAGGACTCATCCCCAAAACTGATACTGATGTGGGCCTCGCCCCCGGGACTCATCCCCAAAACTGATGCTAATGTGGGTCACGACCCTGAGAGGCATCCCCAAAACTACTGATGATGTGGGTCACGACCTTGGGACACATCCCCAAAACTACTGATGATGTGGGTCACGACCCTGGGAGGCATCCCCAAAACTACTGATGATGTGGGTCACGACCCTGGGACGCATCCCCAAAACTGCTGATGATGTGGGTCACAACCCTGGGACTCATCCCTAAAACTGATACTGATGTGGGCCTCGCCCACGGGACTCATCCCCAAAACTGATGCTAATGTGGATCACGACCCTGGGACGCATCCCCAAAACTGCTGATGATATGGGTCACGACCCTGGGATGCATCCCCAAAACTACTGATGATGTGGGTCACGACCCTGGGACGCATCCCCAAAACTGCTGATGATGTGGGTCACGACCCTAAGACTCATCCGCAAAACTGATGCTGATGTGGGCCTCGCCCCGGGGACTCATCCCCAAAACTGATGCTGATGTGGGTCACGACCCTGGGACGTATCCCAAAACCTGCGGATGATGTGGGTCACGACCATGGGACTCATCCCCAAAACTGATGATGATGGGGGCCTCGCCCCCGGGACTCATCCCCAAAACTGATGCTGATGTGGGTCACGACCCTGGGACGTATCCCAAAAACTGCGGATGATGTGGGTCACGACCATGGGACTCATCCCCAAAACTGATGCTGATGGGGGCCTCGCCCCCGAGACTCATCCCCAAAATTGATGCTAATGTGGGCCTCGACGCTGGGAGTCATCCCCAAAGCTGATGCTGATGTGGGCCTCGACCCTGGGACTCATCCCTAAAGCTGATACTGATTTGGGCCTCGACCATGGGACTCATCCCTAATCTGACATTGATGTGGGCCTCGGCCCACAGACTGATACTGATGTGTTTTTGCTTCTGGTTGGCTTGCATTTGCCGCTTTCTTCTTTTCTTCTTTGAAACCTGTGAACACAAAACAAAACAAAACACAAAAAAGAATTCAGATATGTTATGTGTATGCATGCATGCATGAGATCCTTATCCCATTGGGTTAGGTCTTCTACCAGGTCTTCTCTTTCTCAAGCAAAGTACTGTTTCAATCTGTCCATGTTGATCGGGTAGGTGAACTCATTCCCTTCAAAATCTGACTGTCTCACTACCCCATTTCCCATTACTTTATGCACTATGTAAGGTCCTTCCCAGTTAGGTCTGAACTTTCCTCTCGGATCTTTCATCGACGGCCTTGGTTCCTTAAGTACCAAGTCACCCTTTCTGATCTTATTAGGGCACACCTTCTTGTTGAATGCTCAGGCCAGCCTTTTCTGATATATCTAAATGTGATGTAAGGACTTCATTCTCTTCTCATCCAGCAGTGCTAACTATTCAAATCACTGTGAGGCCCATTCCTATTCAGGCAACTCTGCTTCTGCTAGAACCCGTAGGGATTGTATCTCAACTTCCACTGGCAGCACTGCTTCCATTCCGTAGACCAAAGAGTAAGGCGTAGCTTCCGTTGCCGTTATCACAGATGTTTTGTACCCCCACAGGGCGTATGGTAGCTTGTTAGCCCAATCTTTGCATTTCTCTGTCATATTGGCTAATATCTTCTTTACTGTCTTATTGGCTGCCTCGACTGCCCCAGTTGCCTGCGGCCAGTAAGGTGACGACTTTTGATGTCCTATCCCATATCTCTGTAGCATTTCCTTCGTTTCCCTTTGAAACTGAACTCCGTTATCTGTCACTACATGATGCAGCATCCCATATCGACATATAATATTCCGAGCTATGAACTTCGCCATCTGCTTTGCTATAACGTTACGAAATGACTCTGCTTCCACCCATTTTGAGAAGTAGTCCACTGCCACTACTATGAAACGATGTTCATTCGATGCATTCGATCGAATCTCCCCGAT
Source organism: Zanthoxylum bungeanum (assembly GCA_019454045.1). NCBI lineage: Eukaryota > Viridiplantae > Streptophyta > Magnoliopsida > Sapindales > Rutaceae > Zanthoxylum > Zanthoxylum bungeanum. Next base: position 36,049 of record SKCR01045935.1, read on the forward strand.
CATATCAATTCCCCATGCTGAGAAAGGCCATGTCTCTGATAGCCCGTCTAACTCTGTGTGAGGCAGATGGTTCAAATTACCGTGTGCTTGACAATCATGACAATGTTTTACCAGCTTTGCACATTCTGTCTCCATGGTCAACCAGTAGAAGCCTTGTCTTAAAATATTGCAAGACAAGTTCAACCCATTCATGTGTGGTCCACATACCCCGGCATGTACTTCTTCCATTGTCTTCTGAGCTTCTTCTTTTCTCAAACACTTCAGCTGAACGCCATTTGCCAGTCTCTTGTACAATTCTCCTTTCAAAACCACATACTGAAAATCCAACTTCTGAATAGCTATTCTATCTTTTCTGCTGGCTTCTTCTGGGAGTTCTCTGAGTTCCAGGTATTGCTGAATATCATGGTACCAAGGTTTTCCGTCGTCGACTTCCACTTCCAGAACTCTTTCTATCTCATAAACGGGTCTGCTTGCTGTTGTCAGTACCAGTGGTTTCATCACTAACTTCTCTGGATTTTCCCAAGTCGCTGCAAGTGTAGCTAATACGTCTACCATCTGATTCTCCTCTCGCGGCAAGTGCTGAATCTTACAATCGGGGATAGCCTGTGCCAACTTTCTGAGGTGAAAAATGTAAGGTTTCAACCGTTCTTCCTTCAATTCCCATTCTCTCTGCATCTGTCGGACTACAAACATCGAATCTCCATAGACCTCCACGCTCTCAGCCTTCAAGGCTATCAATGAAGTCAATCTAAAAGCACATGCTTCATACTCGGCCATGTTGTTAGTTACTTCGAAAAACGTCAACCGCTTGGCCATAGGCAAGGTTTCTCCCTCAAGGGTCACTATCACGATCCCAATTTCGGCTCTTTTATAATTCACTGCGCCGTCGAAATACATCTTCCATCCTTGAACTGTTATTGCCTGGATCTGTTAATCTGGGAATTCAAACTTGTATTAATCCCCTTCAATAGGTTGCAATGCCAGAAACTCTGCTATGGCTCGCCCTTTGATTTTAGTGGAGGTGAGATACTCAATGTCAAACTTTGTCAGCAACACTAACCATCTTCCCAACTTCCCCACTAGCGAAGGCACTGAATGTAGATACTTCAAGGGATTTTCTTTGGCCACCATCTGGATCTTGTAAGATTGGAAGTAATGACGCAATTTTCTGGACGCCCATACCACTGCCAAACAGATCTTCTCTACTTCCTGATAGCGGGCTTCGTACGGAATCATCTTCTTACTGATATAGTAGACTGCATGATCTACCCCTGTCTCACCTGCTTGTACCATCATTGCCCCCAGTCCTTCTGATTCTATGGCCAAATACAATATCAAGGGTCTACCCAGTCTCGGAGGTTTCAATACATGAGGCTTTACCAAGTATTCTCTGATTTTGTCGAATGATGCTTGACATTGCTCATTCCATTTCACTGGCTGGTCTTTTCTCAGCAGTTTGAAGATAGGCTCACATACTGATGTTAACTTGGCGATGAACCGACTGATGTACTGAATTTTCCTGAGGAATGCTCTAACTTCTTTCTCCTTCTTCAGTGCTGGCATCTCTGTGATTGCTTTGATCTTCTCAAAGTCTACCTCTATTCCTCCCATTCCCACTGTATGTCCCAGCAACTTTCCGGATGTTACCCCAAACACACATTTCTTGGGATTCAGCCGCAAGTTGTTGACCGGCGTAAACACACACGTATAACGCAAGCATACGTATAGTTCAAGTAGTATAAAAATATCGATCCCACGAGGACTTAATACCTAAGCTATTAATTTTATGAGGTCAAATGATTACTAGTATCTAACATGTTGTTTGATTGATTTGAAATGGTGACGATTCTAAATTTAAAGACAAGTAAATAAAATTGTTCGAAAGTAAATTTTAAGAAAATTCAAGATTAAAAACTATCTAGGGTTGTGAATCTTTTCAATATTATTTAAAGATGAAGTGGTTATCCTATAGTTGGGTAATATATTGATTTATTAACCTGGAACACTAAATTATGTGAATGCCTTTGTCGATGGTCAGACACAAATACCCAGTTTAACCCAATTGAACCATATGTCTATGTCAACCAAATTATCTGGATTCATTAAGTTTAAGTTCCAATTATGGCTACCCCCGCCCGATAGGTATATGTCTATCCTGTAAAGAAATCTATTAAAGGGTTATCTATCCTCAAGGAAGATCGTGAGCTATTGAGTCTAAGGTCTTAAACTTAAAATCCCTATGTCTAGTTCTTTTTAAGTTTACCTAATCAATTTTATTAATGGCCAGTTAATAAAAAGCATTAAGATTAAGACTCAATAAATAAATCTTTATATTACCCAAACTATAATCTAACCCTTATAAACCAGTGATATTGAAATTCATCACAACCCTAGATAACAAACTTAGTTATGACACATGGGTAGGGCTAGTAAAAACTTAAAAATAAAAGCCATAAAGTAAAAATGCGAAATAGTAAATGCGGTAAAGTAAATACTGAAAAGTAAATAACAATAAAATAAAATGCTAAGGTAAAAGGAATTACTTTTACTATTTACTATTTTAGATATCTCCCATAAAATAATATATAAACTTGTGATAATATTACCAACCAGCCATATAGGCGGTAACCTGATTAAATCAAATTAAGTCCGACTAGCCATAAAGGCGGTATGATTTGTCCATTAACCTGCCATATAGCCGGTAAGAAAATTTAATTATCAACCAGCCATATAGGCGGTATCCTGGATTAGTCAGGTTTAAACCGATTTAAATTTAATAGCCAACCGACCAATATGGCGGTATCCTTATTAAGTCAAATTTTAAATAGTAAATATATTATATTTAAGGGAGATTAATCTAAATAGTAACAGTAAAATAATTACCTTTCACCTTAGCAAGGAGAAGTTACCTCATCATGGTTGAATAGTAAAACTGAAACAGTAAAAACAAGATAAATTACTATTACTATTACAGAAAGTAATTACTATTACAGAATGTAATTAAAAATTAATTACAAAACTTAAATTAAAAGAAATTAGATAGAGAAACTCCCTATTTACATCAAAGAAATGAGAGAGAATGGTGCAACTAAAACTGAAATCTCGAGCTCAATTTATAGACAATTTTTGCGTCAAGGGTCGCGATGCCAAGGGCTTCAGCGTAGCGACGCTGGACCTGTTTACTTTGGTCCACGCGGGTTGACCACTCGTATTGTCGGCATAATCTCGTGATGACACCTGTCACACGGTAAAGGTGGTGCAATGGGAAGACGACACGTGGCAGACGGTGATTGGCTGAACTATCGGTCTAATGAACATCTGACACGTGGCACGCGTTTAGGATTGGTCCGATGAGAGATTAACACGTGGCAGCATGTGAGTCACCGGTGATTCGGTCCAATGAAAACTCGACACGTGTCATGCACTTGCTTTGGTCCAATGAGATTTCGACACGTGGTAGACGGCGCATTTTAGCTGATCTTCTGTGATGATGACATGTGGCAAGGCACACGTTAGCAAGGTCGGCGCACGTTAGCAAGTCCATTTTATCAGATTCTGACACGTGTCTCTCGGCGCACGTTAGCATGTCCGGCGCACTTTAGGCGTCGCGACGCTATGAGTCTTGGCGTCGCGACGCGAACAAATTACCAAAATGCTCCTTTTCCCAATTTTTACTGTTTTGTTCCAAATCACCTCCAGAATGTCCTGAAACTTTATTTATCTACAAAATAAGACAAAACACATCAAAATATTCACAAAGCTTAAGAAACTATACAAACTATTAGGTTAAATGAGTGGGAAATAGTGATAGATTTACCACTCATCAGTTGTATTTGTCAACTCTCTGAAGGAACTTCTCCAGTGCTTCTATATGCCCAATTCTTGTCTTTGATTTCACCATCATATCAACCACATATACTTCAATCTCTTTGTTCATCAAGTCGTGGATTAGTGTAGTGGCCATCAGCTAATAAATATCTTCTGCATTCTTGAGCCCAAACGACATTACCTTGTAACAATATGTGCCCCACTAGATTACAAAGGCAGTCTTGTGCTTGTCTTCTTCAACCATGAGAACCTGATTGTATCCTGAAAACCCATCTGCAAATGAATACTTGGCAGATAAAGCCGCACTCTCAACTAGCACATCTATATGAGGTAGAGGAAAATCATCTTTCAGGCAAGCCTTGTTAAGATCTCTGTAATCCACACACATTCTGACCTTCCCGTCTTTCTTCGGCATCGACACAATATTTGCCAACCATTCGGGATACTTCACCACTTCCAAGAACTCCACATCTATCTATTTCTTGACTTCCTATCTGACCTTCTCGGCCCACACAGGTCTCATCCGTCGAAGTTTCTCTTTCACTGGCTTCATATTTGGATAAGTTGGTATTGCATATTAGGCGATGCTTCTGTCTACTCCAGGCATGTCCTCATATGACCAAGCAAACTTTTTGGCATGTTTGGCTAATATTTCTTCTAATTTTTCCCGCTCCTAAGAGGTAACCACACTTGCAATTAGAATTTCCGTGGGGCTCTTAGGTGTACCAAGGTTAAATGCATTTGTTTTTGTGGAGCTGATATCAAATATACTCAAGTTGTGCAAATTGAAAGGGAGGAACTCAGACGAGTAAGCAAAATGTTTGTCTTTATTGCCAGCAGATGCAGGAATACATTCAAATAAATCAGAGAGATAATCATCTTCATCCTCCACATATGCTTCATCTCCCACAACTGGGTCTTCCTCCTTTTCGTCGAGGGTCAGGCTCTCCAACTTCATCAGCTCTTCTTCTCATTTCCCTTCTTCCTTCTTCGTAATTTTTGATGCCAGTGACTTCTCACTTATCACCTCCTGAAAGATCTCAAACCCGGGCACCACAATCCCATTGACTTCTATCGGTTCAGGTTCTCTCTGATATCCTGTTGCCTTCACAAAGCATTCTATCAGTTTCAACCCTTTCTTATTGGCTTTTGGCTTATCCTCATCAGACATGTATCCCAACCCTCTCCGGGTAGTCTGCCTCTTAAAGTTTGGCAATGTTGAACCTTTACCCAGCTCGAACTTCATCTTCTACATGATCCTAGCCACCTTAGGATCCACCCACTCCTCAAAAAGTGCCGACACTTGGAACCTTGTGAAAGGTTGTATTTCCAAAGCGGCCACATCACTGTCTACCTCAGCTCGGATGGTGACAATCTCTCCCCCGTATGAAAACTTAATAACCTGATGCAGAGTGGAGGCCACGCTCCCAAGCTTATAGAACCACGACCTTCCCAATAACAAAGCAAAAGTGGCCGGGAAATCCAGCATTATGAACTCAACCTCATCCTCAATCGGGCCAACCTTGACTACTGTGGCAAATGTACCCTCAACTCCTCGCTTGCTATCATCATAAGCTTTGATAGTCATATTGGAGGGATCCAGATCCGTTGCCTTCATTCCCAACCTTGCCAAAATCTTAAATGGGCAAACATTGATAGATGAGCCATCATCTATCATTACACAAGATGTCTCATTGCCCCTCACTTCAGCCCTGATAAATAGTGGCTTGTTGTGATTTCTTCCCTCTGCCGAGAGTTCTTCCTCAGAAAAAGTTATTGCCTGCAAGGTTTCCTCCTGTACTGACCCTACAAACATTGCAGGATTAGCACCCTCTGGTACTATTATTTTGCTAAAGGCTTCAACCATAGCACACATGTGCTCCTGTGACGAACACAACAATTCCCAGATGCTGACTTGTGCCCGTGTCTTCTTCAATTGGCGTAGCACTGTATCCCCTTCAGTATTTTCTCCATTTTCTGCCACTTCTCTCCCTTCTGTCAACACTTATTTACCCTTCTCAGCCGTATCACTGTAGAAACGCCCGCTGTGTGTCATTCCTCTAACCATCTCTTCATCACGACTGGAGAAATCTTCCCAGAAATTCTTCCCCTATTCTGTTTCATCCTTGCTGTTACTATCCCAAATTCCCAAGCAGAAGGCTTGGTGGTCAAAGGATTTGAGGACAAGGCTTTCGGGTAGGCCAGAGTTTATCATATAGGTTGGTGGTGGGACAGAGTGGTAATTCGACAAGGGTTTTTATGTGTGTTAGGTTGTTCTTTTTCAGGGTCAGGTATTTTTTTGGGAGTCTATAAGGTCCTGGATTTCATGGCGGAGGCTGATGGGTTTCTATGTTAGTCCTAAGATTGATTTCAAGAAATGAAACATGTGTGAATACTCAAAGAGGTATGGCGGAAACATACTTACATTGATCGGCTTTTGCGATGTGAGGAACAAGAAAACTTTTGCTCCATTGAAGCTCACAGTTTTGGACTTTTTTTGTGCTCCTCTAAAGCTGGTCAACTCCATGGATGGATCTCCAAGCTCCAAGCATTGTGTTGTGATTCCATGCTCATGAGTTTGTTTCCCTATCACCTTTGAATGACTCTTCATGTGCTAGCATAAGAAAACTTTGCCACAAAAATTTCTTGTTCTTGTTCTTGCTCACGGTTTTGGCAAGCCAAAAGGAGAAAGAATTGGCCATAGGCCGAGAGGTAGAAGAAGGGAGAGAGAGAGAGAGTGAGTTGGTTGTTGGTTTGTGTATCTAATACACTTAATTGATTTTCTAAAAACAATTAAAATGATATACCAAAATTTTGTAAATGCCTTTCAAAAAGTCAACAAAATTTGGAACAAAATTGGCAATAAATGCCTACAACAACTCACATCACTATTCACATCAATCAATGATGACAAGCATCACTTCACTCAAAATGATGTGACTTCCGTCACTTGATTGACTAATTATTTGACGCTTGATGTGACTTGTGGGCCCCACTTGAATTTGAAATGCGAATAGGCCCACAAACACTCCCGGGCTCGGGTTCGCTAATTCCGAATTAACGAATTTTCAGTTGCGACGTAATTAAATCAAATTCAATTAAAATAATTTGCCTACCAGAATTACTATTCATGTCGCTAGCGAATTAATTCTAAATTAACTCGTTCGCCCGAATTAAAATCTAATTTCAATTCCGCGTCGAGATCTAATTTCGTATAATATATCGAATATATTATTTTATCGATTAATTCCAAATTAATCGTTCTCCCTCTTTAAATAATATTTTATCTCAGATAAAATATCTCTGAAATTAATCCTTGATTAATTTTCTCTCTTTTATAATTAATCCCATATTAATAAAGTGCGAGCCATACGTCATCGGTGAATCTTCGGGAAGCGACCCATGAGATCCCTGGATATGTTGGCAGTAAATCCGGTCGTCGGACTATCCGAACATGTACGTACCTAGTACTACATTTTTACCGATTTACAAGACATGGTTGGCTTCTAGCAAAGCACCGTGCCTACCCAATTCTCCAGAAATATTCTTAAAGGAATATGTAATCTTTATCAGGCGTAGTATACGTAGTATTGCGTATTACGATCCAGTATCGGATGTCACGCGCTATGCCTGGGGCTGGAATTGTGTCTGCCCCGTACAAAGCACATATCGGATCTCTAGTAACTTGTCTCTATAATTGGATAATCATGACCTAGTCATATTATCCCGATGACTGCAGTACATAAGAGCACCAGTTCCGTATCCTACGTGATCATCATCTCCACTATGACTGGAGTGATACTTCCATCTTGACATCACACCCAATACACTACAATTCTCAATATACCCAGAAGAGGCGTACACATAACCTGTTAAAGCCCTGGATGACCAAAACCAAAGTATATTGATTGTCGCAAGTATTAGCGGTGCAAGTCTCAGGTTAATACCAAATACACCTACCCTGATTCGGACTTCCATAGACACATAGTCATACTACCAATGGAATTCCGAGGTGTCTATCCAGAACGAAGCTATTCCCGTACCATCGGTAAACATAACCTCCTATTACACTTGCATGAGTATCCTATACCCAGATATATGAGAACTATACCGTTATGCTCCCACAACGCGCATAAATGTAATACTAGTCTTTTACGCATTATCGATGTCCAATCTCGATAATACTCTGACTATGGATATTTAATGATTAAACCTTCGTGGATTGATACTGTCTCATATCATCTCAATCCGGAACTAATCATAAGGACCTTCTATCATTTATATATCTTGGTAATCTAATTACAAATGATAAAAGGATAATTTCCTTTGTCACATAGTTAATTTGTACAACAACAGCATGATCTGTACAAATAGTGATGCTATTGGTCATAATTGTCCAACAATCTCCCACTTGGCCTATAGGAAATCACTCAAGTGTCCTACACCCGAACTATGTACGGTTCGCTCAAACTTCTGCCGAGGAAAGGCTTTCATCAGTGGATTTGCGGTGTTTATCATCTAGTGCAATTTATTCGATCATCACATCGCCACGTTGTATGATCCGAACGAATCAGATGAATATTTGAAGTATTTATCTGGATCGTTGATGAGACCATTAATTCTTTAGCTGAGTTGTAGCCTAGCTCAGCTGCTAAAAGAACTTCTCTAAATTTAATTAGGATTATTATCGATCCAAAAGGATTCTATTGCTGCCTCAGCTGCAGCAATAATCCACTTTTGTTGTTTATTCGGTAACAATAATTGCTTGGAAGATTTCCAGCTTACTGTTCCGTTATTCAAACTATATAGTACCTTTGTTACGATTTATAGTTGTTTATATCTATAGAATAAGAAAGCATCTTTAGTTCATCTAAGATACTTAAGGATGTTCTTAACATCAATCCAGTGACTATCACTTGGATTAGCCTGATTGTGACTCCATATGCTCAAAACATATGAGACACCAGGCCGCGTACATTTATTTCAATGTACGAGTTCTCGGAGAGTATTAACAACTTTAAATCTATCCCATTAGATCTTTATTCTTAGAATAAAGGTTGTCTCTCCAAGAATTCTACGGAGAATTTTCATGAAAGCCAAGCTTTCACTGATTGTATTATGGGAATATCTTTTCCAAGAAATGATATGTCATCATTAATTAGGACAGTCGCTGTCAGTGCGCTCCCACTAACCTCTTTTTATACACAAGAATCATATCAGTTTTGAATTAAATCATATACCATTATGATTACATCAAAACGATAATTCCAAAAACGCAATGGTTGCTTCAATCCATAAATGGATCGAATTAACTTGCAAACCTTGTTTGCTTGTTTTGGTACGACAAAACTGTCAAGATGTTATAAACATCCTCCAAAAGGTTTCCGTTAAGGAAAGCAGTTTTGACGTTCAGCTGCCATATTTCATGAATGAAACATGCAGCATCAACAAACATTATCCAAATTGATTTAACCATGACAACAGGTAAAAGGTTCTGTCATAATCGACACAATATTAATAACGATACCTTTTCTCTACAAGCCTATCTTAGTATGTTGGTTTGTTTCCTTCCATGTTTGTCTTCCTAGAAGACTTATATAGTCTCAATAGACACAATGCCTTCTGGTACATCAACTAGTATCTAAACTTGGTTAGTATACATGGTATCTATTTCAGATACCATGGCACTTTGCCATTATAGGGAGTCGATACCTTGTATCACTTCCTCATTCGTAGTCAGTTCGTCTTCCTCAATAAGATTGACATCTTTATGAGGTGAGATCAGAAACCCATACCTCCCAGGTTATTTTCTGACTCTCTCCGACTTCCGCGGTTCTTGTGTATTCGAAGATTATTGGTATAGTTTAATCCTTGATAAACTATTTGTGTTCCATTAAGGAATCAATGTCTTGAATAGTATTACTCCGATTTTCATCGAGTTTTACTTTCCTCCCACTTACCACTACATATAGGTATTCCTCTTAGGAAAACCGCATGGTGAGCAACAATTACATTGTTCTCTTGTGAGATGTATAAGTATTATACTTTGGTTTCCCTATGATAACCTATAAATTAGGCACTTATCCAAATTTGGGTTTTAGTTTGGTATCATCCAAACATATGCCCATCATTCCCAATGTTGGAGTTAAATCAAGTCCCAAAGATCACAAATCATGCTTAAAAACCGCATATGAACACATCAAAGGAGTAAGGCGAAAACATAACTCACATTGATTGGTTTTGATGAAATGAAGAAGACAAGCCATTTTCGTCCTCCATTGAGCTCTCAGGCAGTAGCTCCTCTTTGCAGTGGGCTGTGCGATTTTAGTCCTCTTTGAACCTCAAGAATCGGCCATGCATGAACTCCATTAAAGCTCAAAGCTTTGAGATTCCATGCTCACAAACTCACTTCCCTATCACCTTAGTATCGCTCAAGGTGTGTGCTAGCACTTATCATCTTCCATTTTGCTTCTCAAATTTTCGGTGAAACCAGAAAAAGGAGAAGAAAATCGCACCATGCGTGAAGGAGATGAAGAAGAAAAAGAGAGGGAGATGAGAGAAATCGTGTACTGCATGTTGGAGAGAGAGAATAAAAGCCTTTTATAATATATTTATTTCATTTACCAAGTAAATAAAAATAAATAAACATATGTATTACTTTAATAAAAGTAAATGGAAAAAAGCAAAAAGCAGCAAAGTCCTTTCACCTTTATTCCCATCACATCTACTTTTTTCTTAAGTCACATCACATCACTTTAATAAAGTGACATGTTGTCAAGTCACATCACTCAAAGTGACAATTGATTTGACGCATGATGTGACAAACGATTTGACGCTTGATGTGACTCGCGTGCCGCGCTTGAATTCGAAATGCGAATGCGCTCGCAATCACTCTCGGGCTCGGGTTCGCTAATTCCAAATTAACGAATT
>SKCR01045936.1:0-61211 GCA_019454045.1 Zanthoxylum bungeanum
TACATATTTAAGTCAGGACTCACAGCTCATGTCAATTTCATGTCATAATTCAAGATAGTTGTCCATTTATCAGTTTTAGGTTCAAGTTCGGTTCAGTCAGCCCGTTCATAGTTCTTTATTCAAGTCTTATTTGATAGCATGTAGGTTTCGTTAGCTTCCATTCTCAGGTCATGTTCTCAGTCTTTTAGCTATGTCATTGTTTCCAGCTTTTTTTGTTCTCACATGTTATTCAGCTTTCAAGTTTTTCTTTCATGTTAATTGGAAATAGTTTGTTTATATTTTGCATTTCAGCTCTTCCTTGGCCCTCTGGTATTCACTCACCAGGTCTTTCAGAAAGACCTGACCCACCACACCTTCAATATATTTTTTAGGTCACAGGTTCATACTGTTGAGGTTTTGGGCGATGGGGCGCAGCGGAATGCGTGGTTCGGGCGAAATCGTATTTTAAAACTTTTTCAAAATACCGAATAAATTATTCAATATCTAATATGAATAATTTTTTTTATATTTCACCTAAACTTATTTATTCAATATCAAATATTGACATAAACTAGTTGAAAACTCGCGAAACTTTTACGAAAACTGTTTTTCCACAAAATTGCCTAAAACGCATTTTTGACCGAACTGATTACCTGATACTTATGGAAACTGCCCAGGTCAGCTCCAATAGGGTCGGGGCAGTTCATGAGCTGCCCGAACAGTGACGGACTCACTGTTTGGACAGCCGTCACCCGATTGGCTCAAAATCCACCCGGTAATACCGTTTTTGGCCGTTTTCGCTTATTTCAAGTCGGAAACACTTTCCGGCAATTGTGCCAACTCCCAAAACACATCCATTACATTCGTAGGACATCAAAAACACCCTAGAATTTCCAGTTTGGGCAGATCTAATCTGCCAGACCAAAAATTCTTATTTTTCATGCTTTAAAATCCAATTTTCAAGATCAAATAAATTAATCCATAACACCAACTAAAGTCACCACACATGAGGCACTCTAGAACAATTCTAGATTATATTAGAGTGGTTCAATAACTCTAGAATAGCAACAATTCATCAAATGAATAATTTGAACAAATATTACAATAATAGTGTCCAAATCACTTCATACATGCTTCAATCACCTCCAATTCATCCACCAAACAACAAAACCCCAAAATTCATCAAGTAAAGAAACCCTAGACATGTTCTAAGAGCACAAGAACAAGTAAAACAATTTTCTAAGCTCATGGATAACATAGATTACCTTTAATCTCCAAAAATCCTTATGCTTTTCTTGTCTTTCTTCACTTTTCTTCATGATTTCATTAAACCATGTTGTTTGGGACTGTTTTTCTGGTTTGGTCGGTCATTAAGCTTACCAAAATGAAGAAGAAAAAGTTCCCCTTTTTGAAGAGAAAGTGACCGACTAAGCATAGTGAAAAAAGGGGCAATTTTGTCAATTTTCTTATTTAATCAAATTAAAGTCATCCAACTTTATATTATCAAATAACATTTTGACACATATAAAGTTCATTCAAAACATGCCACAAAATCCAATAATAATTAAACATGTATCATAACATTTATGAAACATTTTATTAATTAATTATTAAAACATTTAACAATTAAAATATTAAAATAATTAATTAATGTAATTATTATTATATATGTATTTTATTTACAATAAATAACAAATACATATATATATTTATGGCATGTGTCAAAATCTCATTTGACAAATAATTAATGTGTATCTAATCGTATTATGTATCAAATACAAATACACAATAATTATTAGCGGACAAAATCCCCTAAAGCATGTGTTATCTTTTAACGATTAAACGATCCGAATTAACTCATTTAATCCGGTGAAGTATTATGAATAATCCGTATTATTCATATCAAGTTGTCCAAGTGCTCAACGATTCATATTGTGGGACTCTCTAAGTTTAGGTTGGATTATGGAGACCACAGATATCTCGCTAACTATGCCAAGTGAGGTTCATAGCAACGTATAATCCCTTCGTCACAGGCCATCCGTATTATACCTGGATATAGATCAGAACGTCAAATTCGTTCGGTATAATACAGTCGACTTTCAATTTACGATCACGAAAAAACACTCAGAACTAGTTTCCGACGTTATACCACGGTATGGATTTACTAGATCATAAACACGTGCTGGATGCCTATGCCTTGTACACAGGAATGACGGATCCTATCTTGATACGCACAGGATATAATGAGCATCAGTCCACACCCAACGAACAGGCGGAGGTCTGATCATGAATAGACCGTTGACGTGACTGCCATCAAATTATGGAGGATAGCTCATATATCTACAGTGGTATCTCAAGTCGAAGGACCACTATGCTCGCTCAACTCGAGAAGGTTTCTATTGACGTTGGTGTACCATCTATTAGGAAACATTCAGTGAGTCGTTCAGTGTCTTATCAAATAAACATCTACATGTCTATACGAGTCTCCCGAGACTCATGGTTCACTAGGATAAACCATCGGACCAAGTCACGATATACGACATGTACTGGTCTCAGCAGATTTTACTAACCGACCCGTGTTAGTAAATCTTGACCAGGAACTTTATTTAAGGATATAAAACTAATAGTGCATTTCCCAATGTCAATTACAAACTACGTTGTAACTGCGCACTATACTGTAAATCATAGGGTATTTGTCTAATATACACGTATCACTGAACCAGATTCAGTTTCAATCTAATCGAGATTAGATCGAATAAGTGTCTAAAAGACAAGGGTGCTACCAGTAAAATTAGTAATATTATGGAAAATAGAACCGCTCATATTAATAAATCGGACATAAATACAATCCGGATTGGCACTCGGAGCACCAACCCTAACACATACATGTCGAGGAAAGATTTGGAGGAGACGGGATCTAATGGCAGTCATTACACATCGATCATCAAAGTCGGGCCTGTTGGGTTTCTAGGTTAATCCCAAATCATATAAGCATAAAAATAGAATGAATACACAAATAAGAGTGACGGAAACACACTTACATTGAACAGCTTTGGATGTGAAGATCAACAAAAACTTTTTCTCACTTTGAGTAGTTTCGGCCAAGCCCCTTTTGTTGATGATGTTGAACAAGCCCAAGCTTTAAAGGATTCCAAGCTTTAGTTCGGTTTCCCTATCATCTTGTATTGATTTGCTCTATCTTTTTGATTGATCCCGTTTTGCTAGCAAAATATGAAAGAAAAATCAAGCTTCCTTTCCTCTATGGAGCTCACGGTTTTTTGGCTATTTTGGGAGAGAGAGTTTTGCTTTGATTTTGTGTTGTTGTTTTCTAAAAAAAACAATTACATAAAAACCATTACCAAATATTTGGTATATACTTCAAAAGTCAAACCAAAATTTTGGCTCCAAAAGCTCATTAAATGCCTACAACCACTTCTTTCATGAATAGTGACTGCATGTCACTCACCAAAAAGGTGACTTAGACACATCTATCACTAAAGTGACAAGTGATATGACTCACGATGTGACTTGTGGGCCCCACTCGATTCAAAATGCGAGTGGGCCCGCAAACACTCTCGGGCTTAAGTTCGCTAATTCCGAATTAACGAACTTTCGTCGCGACGTAATTAAATCGAATTTAATTAAATAATTATGCCTAGTAAATTACTATTCACGTCGCTAACGAATTAATTCTAAATTAACTCGTTTGCCCGAATTAAAATCTAATTTTAATTCCGCGTCGAAATCTAATTCGTTTAATATATCGAATATATTATTTGTCGATTAATATCAAATTAATCTTTCTCTCTCTTCAAATAGTATTTTTTTCCCAGTTAAAATCTCTCCGTAATTAATCCCAGATTAATCATGCTCGAATCATAAGTCATCGATGAATCTTCGGGAAGCGACACAAGAGATCCCTGGATATGTTGGCAGTAAATCTGGTCGTCGGACTATCCGAACACGTACGTACCTCGTACTACGTTTTTACCGATTTACAAGACAAGTTGGCTTCTAGCAAAGCGTCATGCCTACCCAATTCTCCAGAAATATTCTTAATGGAAAATACGATCTTTTTCAGGCGTAGTATATGTAGTATTGTGTATATAGCGATCTAGTATCGGATGTCACATGCAAGGCCTGGGGCTGGAATAGTGTCTGCCCCGTACGAAGCATATATCGGATCACTAGCACTAGTCTCTTTATTATCGGATAATCATGACCTAGTCATATTATCTCGACGGTTGCAACCTTTTAGAGAACCAGTTCTGTATCCATGCGTGACCATCATCTCCATATGACTGAAGTGATACTTCCGTCTTGACATCATATCCAATACACTACGATTCTTAATAAACCCAGAAGAGGCGTACACATAACCTGTTAAAAGTCCTGGACGACCAAAACCAAAGCGTATTGATTGTCGCAAGTACTAGCGATGCAAGTCTCAGGTTAAGACCAAATACACCTACCCGATACGTACTCCCATAGACACATAGTCATACTACCAATGGGATTCTGTGGGGTCTATCCAGAGCGAAGCTGTTTTCCGTACCATCGGTAAAACACAACCTCCTACCACACTTGCATAAGTATCCAATACTTAAATATATTAGAAACTATGATGTTACGATTCCATAACACGCACAAGTGTGATACTAGTCTATTCCGCATTATCGATGTCCAGTCTCGATAATACTACGACTAGGGATATTTAATGATTAAACCGTCGTGGATTGATATTGTCTCATATCATCTCAATCCGGAACTAATCATAAGGACTTTCATCATTCACACATTTAAGTAATCTAATTATGAAATGATAAAAGGCAATTCCATTGCTACATAATTAATTTGTAAAAAACACAATGTCTTTTACAAATAGTGACGTTATGGGTCATAACTGTCTAACAATCTCCCACTTGGCCTATAGCCAGTCACTCAAGCATCTTATACCTGAACTATGTACATGTCGCTCAAACTTTTGCTGAGGTATAACTTTCGTCAGCGGATCTGCAATGTTGTCATCCGATGCGACCTTCTCGATCTTCACATCGCCACGATGTATAATCTCATGAATCAGATGGAAACGACGAAGAACATGCTTGGATTGTTGATGAGACCGTGGTTCCTTAGCATGCGCTATAGCCCCGTTATTGTCACAATACAATGGAACGGGCTCAGCAGCTAACGGAACTACTCCTAATCCAATTAGGAATTTACGTATCCAAACTGCCTATTTTGCTGCTTCAGCTGCAGCAATATACTCCGCTTCAGTTGTTGAATCGGCAACAGTCTCTTGCTTGGAAGATTTCCAGCTTACTGCTCTGTTGTTCAAACAAAATACGTACCCGGATTGCGACTTGAAGTCGTCTTTGTCGGTTTGGAAACTTGCATCGGTATACCCAGTTACCTCAAGTTCTCCATCTCCATAGATTAAGAAAGCATCCTTAGTTCGTCTAAGATACTTAAGGATATTCTTAACCGCAATCCAGTGACCTTCACCTGGATCGGCCTGATAGCGACTACACATGCTCAAAGCATAGGAGACATCAGGTCTTGTACATATCATGGCATACATGATCGATCCGACTGTCGAGGCGAACGGTATCCGACTCATGTTGTCTCTCTCATCTTGAGTTTTAGGACACATGTCCTTAGATAGAGTGACACCATGTGACACTGGCAACAGTCCCCTCTTGGACTGATCCATGTTGAATCTCTTCAACACTTTGTCAATGTACGTGCTCTGGGAGAGTCCAAGCAGCCTTCTAGATCTATCCTGGTAGATCTTTATTCCCAAAATAAAGGCTGCTTCTCCCAGATCTTTCATGGAGAATTTAATTAAAGCCAAGATTTCACCGATGTTAACATGGGAATGTCATTGCCCATAAGCAATACATCGTCAACATAAAGGGCAATGAAAGTCAGTGCGCTCCCACTAACCTTCTTGTATACACAAGGATCATCTTCGTTTTGAATGAAATCATATTCTTTAACGCTTGCTTCAGTCCATAAATGGACCGATTTAACTTGCAAACCTTGTTTGCATGTTTAGGCACGACAAAACCGTCAGGCTATTGCATATAAACATCCTCCAATAGGTTTCCGTTAATGAAAGCGGTTTTGACGTCCATCTGACATATCTCATAATCGAAATATGCAGTAATAGCAAGCATTATCCGAATGGATTAATCATGGCAACGGGTGAGAAAAGAATTTTGTCGTAATCGACACCATGTCGTTGACAATACCATTCGCTACAAGCCTAGCTTTGTACGTTTGTATGTTGCCATCCATGTCGGTCTTCTTCTTGAAGACCCATTTGCATCCAATAGGCTTTACGCCTTCTGGTGCATCAACTAGTGTCCAAACTTGGTTGGTGTACATGGAATCCATTTCGGACTTCATGGCATCTTCCCATAAACCGGAGTCGATACCTTGTATCGCTTCCTCATACGTAGCCGGCTCGTCTTCCTCAATGAGATTGATATCTACATGAGGTGAGATCAGAAACCCATACCTCTAAGGTTGTTTTCTGACTCTCTCCGACCTACGCTGTCCTTGTGTAATCGAAGATTATGGTACAACACTCATCCCTGATGAACTGTTCATGTTCCGTTGAGGATTCTATGCCAGGAACATTATCACTCCGATTTTCATCGAGTTCTACTTTCCTCCCACTTATCACTGCATTTAGGAATTCCTTCTCAAGGAAAACCGCATGTAGAGCACACAAAACTTTGTTCTCTCGTCGGTGATAGAAGTAATATCCTTTGGTTTCCCTAGGATATCCTACAAAAAGGCATTTATCCGATTTGGGTTCAAGTTTGGTACCTTCCAAACGTTTGACGTATGCCCAGCAACCCCAAATCTTCAGGAATGAGAAACCCGGTTTCTTTCATGTCCATATCTCATATGGTGTCTGTTGAACAGACTTTAACGGAACCTTATTCAAAATAAGTATTGCACTGTTTAATGCATATCCCTAGAAGGAAATAGGTAGCTCAGTGCGACTCATCATAGACCTTACCATGTCTAACAAGGTTCGGTTTCTCCGTTCGGACACACCGTTTAATTGCGGTGTTCCGGGAGGAGTCCACTTTGAAAGAATACCATATTCTTTCAAGTAGTCAAGAAACTCATTGCTCAAGTATTCGCCACCAAGATCCGACCGTAATGTCTTAATACTTTTACCGGTCTATTTTTCAACTTCGTGTCAAAACTCTTTGAATTTCTCAAAAGTTTCCGACTTGTCTCTAATAAGATACACATAACCATAACGCGATGCATCATCCGTAAAGGTTACGAAGTATTCATATTCACCTCTAACCTGGCTAGATATGGGCCCACAAACGTCACTATGAACTAGGGCTAACAGTTCGGTGGCGCGTACATCTTTACTGTTAAAAGGTAATTTAGGCATTTTGCCTAATAAGCAAGATTCACAGACGTCATATGAATTTGGATCAAATCCGTCCAAGTACCCACTCTTTGAAAGTGTGGATATGCGAGTCTTGTTTATGTGTCCCATACGACAATGCCACATATAAGTTTCATCTTTATAACTTACTTTAAGCCTTTTGTTTGTTACATTTTGAGATTGGTTTATATTCAAAATATAAAGACCATTATTTAGAACAGCAGTGCAAATTTCTATATCATTTTTATACATAAAACACCCAGTGTTTCGAAATACAAAAGTATACCCACATTGGGTTAACATAGATACATAAAATAATATTCCTAGTCAAACTAGGTACATAATAACAGTCTATTAGTTCAAGTACATGCCCCGAGGGCAGTTCCAAAACAAAAGTGCCAACAGCCAAAACAGCGACTGGAGTCCCATTTCCAACACGGAGGTCAATCTCTCCTGACGCCAGTTTCCTGCTAATCCGCAGATCCTGCACATCAGTACAAATATGAGTACCACAACCAGAATCAAAAATCCAATTTTTAAAACTAGAAGTAGTCAAGTTTATTTCTATAACAACCATATCTGAGGCCGGTGGCTTGCCCGCCTTTATCTCCTTCTGGAGGGCCTTGTACTCACGGCAGTCACGCTTCTAGTGACCCCGCTTCCCGCACTGGAGGCATACATCCTGAGATTTTTCCTTAGGCTTCCCAGAAGCCTTTGACGTTTTGCATTTGCCCTTCTTTTTCTTCTTCTTCTTGATACATCCAGTCGCATTGGGCCCAGCCCTCGGAGTCCGAGATGTAGAAGCGAAGTGCGCCTCACGCTTCTTGCCCTTAAGAAGTTCCTTTTCTGCCTCACGCAGCGTGGACAACAGCTCTCCAAGAGTCTGTTCTTGGTTCATCATATTGTAGTTCATGATGAACCCACTCCAAGTGTCGGGGAGAGACTGCAAGATCAAATCTATAGAGGTCTTTATCTCAAAGACAATCCCCATTTGTCCAAGCTGCTCGATATCGGTAATCATCTATGTCACATGAAGTTCAACAGATGTACCCTCCGACATCTGAGCGCGAAGAGCTTCTTCTGTAACTCATATCTTTGAGATCTAAGATTAGATCGGTGTAGATCATTGAACTTCGCCAACATTGTATAGGGATCCAATCTCTTGTTCTGTCGACGGAATTGTTGAGTCATAGCAGCAAGCATGATAGATTGATCAGTTGCATTGTCATCACTATGTGTCTTCCAAAGATCTAGCTCGAGCAACTGATCAGATCTGGGCTTAGGCCCAAGAATAGCAGCCTCTCGGATCCGAGGACTATCCTTAGATTCATGTCCCAATCGGAAAGGTTAGTGCCGTTGAAGACATTATCGCCCATGATGATGTCCCAGACACTGTTCTTTCCAGTCATTTTAATTGCGATAATCTAATTATCCAATTAACAATGTAGGGTACAGTCCAACTGTTATAAGAAAAATAACATTATATTAGTCCAACTAATAAAATAATTTTGACGAAATATTTGAAAGAGCGTAAAGCTAAGTATTTGAACGAAATTGCAAATTCAATACTAGCCTCTCACTATTTTTCGGCGAGCCTCTAACCCTCTGTGGAGTACTCTGGAAACCCAGTTTCCTAGTGGGCTAGGATCCCGTTAAATAACGCACAACCTTAACTTTGGCCAACAAGTTGTATGAAATTTAACTAGGTAGATCTCGAAGATCAATTAGATCTCATCCAATTCCTAGATCCGGTAGGTGGACCTCCAAGTCCGAAACATATATACAATATATATGCCAATATATTCAATATATTTTCCTAACCTTTTCCTCTGAATTAACTAAGCATTGGCTTTGGCACAACAAGCTTAATGATTCCAGTTAAGCGGGATTCATTGACGTTGGAAAGCTTCGTAATCAATGTCGATGGACAAGAAGTGATCTTGACTTTGGTAAAAAAATCACAACTTGGACAAGACACCGATATGGAACAAAGCTTTCATGACTCAAACACATCTGCAATTGACAAAGGTCTTGACTTTGGCCAACAAACCAGTGCCAATTTTGGATCTTGAGTAAGAATCACTCAATGGAAGGAAAACGCTTAATATATTTTGAGGGTTTTTCGCGTAAATTGGCAACCAATTTATTATCTTTGTTAGGTCTCATCATACACCCTTAAGCATGCATTCTAAAAGCATAATAAGGCGCGGAAAGTAAATTAATAACGATATGCGGATGGATATTTAACAATTTGTTCCTAGAACAAATCACTCAATTTCCTCTCCCCGGCTAGCACTATTCTACTTCTACCTAATTACATAATACAATAATAGAAACCTCATTAACATTGAAGGGAATTAGGTGAGAAGAGAATACAAAGAATCAATAAAGAGAGAAGGCTGGACACGCAGGTCCAATTTATAAATTCTAAATTTACAACAATTTCTAAAATTGCCATTTCCCTTCTAATATCCATCTGATATACGTCATTCATTCATCACATCCATGTATTCATTCAAGCATGTTATTCAATCAATCTAATCAAATTAATTAATCTTTGAATATTAGTGATCATCCAATGTTCAAACAATGATTGATTTTGCGCGAGTCCAACTCGTTTGAGAATAAGTACTCAAAGTACGAATTATTGAATTATATCGAACTACTCTTTAAATCTAATTTAATTTGTATTCAATACTAATTCATTTATTTAATTCCAAATTAAATATCTACACTTTTTAATGCGCTTAACGACTTAGATTCCAAATCTAATCTTAATGGGTCTCAAAGCCCAATTTGTTGGACAGTTATGACCCATAGCGTCACTATTTGTAAAAGACATTGTGTTTTTTTGTACTAAATTAACTATGTAGTAGTAATGAATTGCCTTTTACCATTTGTAATTAATTTACTTTAATATAGAAATGGTTAGAAGTCCTTATGATTAGTTCCGGATTGAGATGATATGAGACAGTATCAATCCATAAGGTTTAATCATTAAATATCCCTAGTCGTAGTATTATCGAGACTGGACATCGATAATGCGGAATAGACTAGTATTGTACTTGTGCGCGTTGTGAGGGCATAACAGCACAGTTCTCATATGTTTAAGTATTGGATACTATGCAAGTGCGATAGGAGGTTGTGTTTTACCGATGGTACGGAAAACAGCTTCGCTCTGGATAGCCCCCCGCGGAATCCCATTGGTAGTATGTATATGTGTCTATGGGAGTCCGCTTCAGGGTAGGTGTATTTGGTCTTAACTTGAGACTTGCATCGCTAGTACTTGCGACAATCGGTAAACTTTCGTTTTGGTCGTCCAGGGCTTTAACAGGTTCTGTGTGCGCCTCTTCTAGGTTTATTGAATCGTAGTGTATTGGATGTGATGTCAAGATGGAAGTATCACTTCAGACAATGGAGATGATGATCACGCAGGGATTCGGAACTAGTTCTCTATAGTGTTGCAACCATCGTGATAATATGACAAGGTCATGATTATCCGATTCAAAGAGACTAGTTGCTTGATATCCGATATGTGCTTCGTACGGGGCAGACACTTTTCCAGCCCCAGGCCTTGCACGTGACATCAGATACTGGATCGCGATACGCAATACGACGTATACTACGCCTGACATAGATTATATATATTCCAGTAAGAATATTTCTGGAGAATTGGGTAGGCATGGTGCTTTGCTAGAAGCCAACCATGTCTTGTAAATCGATTAGCACGTGGTACGAGGTACTCACTTTGTCGGATAGTCCGATAACCAGATTTACTGCCAACATATCCAGAGATCTCTTGGGTCGCTTCCCAAAGATTCACCGATGACAGTTGACTTAAAATATAATTAATCTGTGATTAATTTAGAGAGAGAAAATTAATCTGGGATTAATTAGGGCTTTATTTGATATGGGATTAAATGTGTTCAGTAGAGAGAGAACACGATTAATTGGAATTAATCGGTAAAATAAATTAATAGTTAAAATTTGATTTTTCTATTTAATTTATTTAAATGGGCTAAAAATTAATATATCGGATTATTAATACGAATTGGATTTCGTAACAAAATTAAAGTCGGACTTTAATACGAACGAACGAGTTGATTTAGAATTAATTCGTAAACGACGTTCGTAGTATATTTGCGAGGCATCGTTGTTTAATTAAATTATATTTAATTATTTAGTGATGAAGGTTCGTTTAATTAGATTAAACAGAACCGTGCCGCGGCAAATGCCCGTATAGATATTTGAATTTCGGATTCAAATATTTGGAGCCAAAAGTGTGGTAGGTGTTCCCACCACACAACTACCTTGTTTTGCTTTATGAATACCATTTACCAATCTCTACCTTGTTTTGGGTAAAAGGTGAAATGGTTTCACCTAAAGGTAAATAACAAAAAGGGCAAATCTCTACACTTGTTTTAACAACACATTTTCATTAGATGAAAATTGAAAAACCCTAGTTCTTGGAGGCACTTGGGCGTGAGACATCTTCCTCTCTTCTCTTGGATTTGTTTCAAATCAACTAAAAGCTAGCACTTTGGAAGTTGACAAAGGTGATAGGGAAACTACTCAAAAGCTTGGATTCATCAAAGGCTTGGAATCATCAAAAGGTTGGAACTTGGAGTTCATCCTCTCAAAAAGTTTTAAAGCTCTATCCACTCATTGTAAGTTTATTCCGCACCTTATAATGATCATATGAAATGTTTTTCATGCTTATTAGATCCTATGAATGTTCAAGGAACACTAACACAATTAACATCCAATGTTGTTTAATTAAAAGTCTAATGGGCTTTCAATTGATTTCATAAGACATGGGCTTTGGTCAATGTGGGTCAAACCCAAATACCAATGCCCAATTAAGGAATCACCCTTATTTGCCAAGAAACCAATTATGGCACATTAGGCCCAATTAAACATTTAAAGCCCATTTGTTATATTTGGACTTAATGGAATGATTTAGGCCCAATATGGATCCAATCCATTTGGCCCAAACCTACTTGGCCCAACCAAGTCCATAAGGCCCAAATACAACATTACAAGCCCAATTCAAAATCAAGCCCAATTTATTAATTCCAATTTTCGAAAATTCATAATAATAAACCAAGTGTTTAGCCATGATTAATCTTTTAAATTAACATTTCCAAAATACTAATCTAATCCATTAATCATGCTCTTCATCATCAACTCATGTCCAACATAATTGATCCAAAAATCATCTTATTACATGCTACAACACTCACGGCCTTAGTGGGGTTTACATGTCTGATTTCGTTTTCAATCCAATCGAATTACAAATCAACATTTCCCAATTGTTTCAAGTCATCCAATGATCAAAGGAACAAAAAATACCATGAGTTTAGGGCACATCCAAGATTCGGCCAAGCCAAGGAATGGGCAAAAATTTGATCCAATCAATTTTTCATGAAATTAATCATATACAACTCCAAGTCATCATCATTCAAGCATACTCAATCAAATAATTTCATCAAATCATGCTCAAATTGATTTACCCAAATTTTACCCTAAGTTCATTTCATGCTCAAAATGGCTCTGATACCATTGTTGGGTTTCTAGGTTAATCCCAAGATCATATTAAGCATAGAAATAGAATGAATACACAAAGAAGAGTGGCAGAAACACACTTACATTGAACGACTTTGGATGTGAAGATCAACAAAAACTTTTTCTCACTTTGAGTAGTTTCGGCCAAACCCATTTTGTTGATGATGTTGAACAAGCTCCAAGCTTTAAAGGATTCCAAGCTCTTAGTTCGATTTCCCTATCACCTTGTATTGATCCCTTGTTTGTGCTAGCAAAAGATGAAAGAAAAATCAAGCTTCATTTCCTCTATGGAGCTCACGGTTTTTTGGCTATTTGGGAGAGATAGTTTTGCTTTGATTTTGTGTTGTTGTTTTCTAAAAAAAAACAATTACATAAAAACCATTACCAAATATTTGGTATATACTTCAAAAGCCAAACCAAAATTTTGGCTCCAAAAGCTCATTAAATGCCTACAACCACTTCTTTCATGAATAGTGACTGCATGTCACTCACCAAAAAATTGACTTAGACATCTATCACTAAAGTGACAAGTGATGTGACTCACGATGTGACTTGTGGGCCCCACTCGATTCAAAATACGAGTTGGCCCGCAAACACTCTCGGGCTCAAGTTCGCTAATTCCGAATTAACGAACTTTCGTCGCGACGTAATTAAATCGAATTTAATTAAATAATTATGCCTAGCAAATTACTATTCACGTCGCTAACGAATTAATTCTAAATTAACTCGTTTGCCCGAATTAAAATCTAATTTTAATTCCGCGTGGAAATCGAATTTCGTTTAATATATCGAATATATTATTTTTTCGATTAATTCCAAATTAATCCTTCTCTCTTCAAATAGTATTTTATCCCAGATAAAATCTCTCCGCAATTAATCCCAGATTAATCATGCTCGAATCATAAGTCATCGATGAATCTTCGGGAAGCGACCCAAGAGATCCCTGGATATGTTGGCAGTAAATCCGGTCGTCGGACTATCCGAACACGTACGTACCTCGTACTACATTTTTACCGATTTACAAGACAAGGTTGGCTTCTAGCAAAGCGCCATGCCTACCCAATTCTCCAGAAATATTCTTAATGGAATATACGATCTTTGTCAGGCGTAGTATACGTAGTATTGTGTATAGCGATCTAGTATCAGATGTCACATGCAAGGCCTGGGGCTGGAATAGTGTCTGCCCCGTACGAAGCATATATCGGATCACTAGCAACTAGTCTCTTTATTATCGGATAATCATGACCTAGTCATATTATCCCGACGGTTGCAACCTTTTAGAGAACCAGTTATGTATCCATGCGTGACCATCATCTCCATATGACTGAAGTGATACTTCCGTCTTGACATCACATCCAATACACTACGATTCTCAATAAACCCAGAAGAGGCGTACACAGAACCTGTTAAAGTCCTGGACGACCAAAACCAAAGCGTATTGATTGTCGCAAGTACTAGCGATGCAAGTCTCAGGTTAAGACCAAATACACCTACCCTGATACAGACTCCCATAGACACATAGTCATACTACCAATGGGATTCCGTGGGGTCTATCCAGAGCGAAGCTGTTTTCTGTACCATCGGTAAAACACAACCTCCTATCACACTTGCATAAGTATCCAATACTTAAATATATGAGAACTATGTTGTTACGCTTCCATAACACGCACAAGTGCGATACTAGTCTATTCCGCATTATCGATGTCCAGTCTCGATAATACTACGACTATAGATATTTAATGATTAAACCGTCGTGGATTGATATTGTCTCATATCATCTCAATCCGGAACTAATCATAAGGACTTTCATCATTCACACATTTAAGTAATCTAATTACGAAATGATAAAAGGCTATTTCATTACTACATAATTAATTTGTACAAAAACACAATGTCTTTTACAAATAGTGACGATATGGGTCATAACTGTCTAACAGGGCCCAGTTGTTGGTTTCGATCAAATCAGGCCATAAGGCCTTGTATAATATATGTGTTTATGTATTGTATATTTTTGAAATTGTCAGTTAATATATAAATTAAATGTGTATGTAGTTTGTAGTCACATTTTATGTAAGCAAGTTTAAGGTTCATGTAATGTATGAAGTCGTGTTTGCATATTGTTAGTCAGTTTTCCAGTACAATCGGTAGGTGCATGTCAGGGGTTCAGGAGATGGCTAGGCCATCTTTTGCCCATCACATGCCCAGATTTACTAAGGTGTGACAAGTTGGTATCATAGCAGAGGTTTAGGTGTAATGACTGATGTGGCTCCGTCGACTCTACGTAAGACCTCTTACTTAGTTATATAGTATCATATGCATTTTTTGTGACAATGGATATCACTAGTGTGATAGTCATGACATCATTGCATATAACAGATAATGCATGGTAGCTTAGCTGCACAGTTTGCACACAAGTCAGCATTCGGCGACGGATCCCATTTTAATAGGGTGAATGTAACACCTTGATCATACATAATATGTCCAGTATAGTAGAACATTGTGTGTAACATGTTAGTATTCATATAATAATGTATAAATAGGTTTCATACCTTTGAAATCTCGCCCAGAGGTTAGCTTAACAGAGTCAACAAGCAACCATTTCATATTTCAGCCATAACGTTTTCATAAGATGTCTAATTTTGTTATCTTTATACGTTGAAAATCTTAGGTCGAATCATGTTTACCATTTTCTCAAATTTAGACAAGAAACTAGTCAAAAATGTAATTCTTTTTCAGGTGAATAGTAACCTGTGATTTTTGGAAATAATTGGTGATGTGACTTAATGCTAGCCACTCCTTTCATTAAAAAAACTCTGCCCATTTGTATATAAAAATGGCACTATTCACTCATCCCTCACTTGAAAAAATGAACTCAAGCTCAAGAACTCTCTCTCAAATTTTTCTTTCTAATACACCATTTTTAGAGATGAAGAATGATGATTTCAAGTTTATTTTTAAGCATGTAAGCTCCCTTCACTCATTCTTCTCTTATTTTGAGTTAAAGTTTCCAATTTTATATTTCCCCCAAATCGCACATGGCAAATCCTAGGATTTAAATTTGTCTATTTAGCCATGAATTAGTTAATAACATGCATTTTCATGCATTTCATGACAATATTCACATAGATTAAGCATTGTTTTTTAAGTTTGCCCAATTTTCCTTATAAAAGGGGTATGGCCGAAAATGACATATTGTAGCTAGGGTTTTTTTATTTTTTATAATGGGTGATGATGGTTCATGTATTTTGAGGTGTTTTAATATGTGTTATGTTGAATTGAGATGAGAAACTTCAAGTGTATATTTTTATGTTCTTGGCCGAATCCTATTGTTGATGGAGGAGTTCCTTTTGTAACTGAGTGATGACGGATGATGTATCATGCTTAGAATAATGTTTAGGCTTGAGTTAGTATTGATTTGAAATTAAAACTTTAAAAGTGGTAGCTTTTGCCCTTGGTCGAGTATGTATAGTGTATGAGGGGATGATATTGTGTGTTTTGTTGATGATGAGTGTTAGCGTATGTTTAGAATTATGGTATAGTTTGAGTTGTATGAGATTGGAGTTGGATAATTTCAAAGTGTTGATTCAGTGTTCATTTTTCAGTTTACACTACAGTTTCAATCATGCTTCCAATTAGGGGTGTTCACGGGTCGGGTCGGGTCGGGTCGGGTTTGGTTTTTTGAAATTTTGTTAGGCCGATCGGGTCGGGTCAAGGGAAAATCGGGTTGCGGGTCGGGTCACACGGAAGTGAAACCTAATCGGATTCGGGTCGGGTCGGGTCGGGTCGTCGGGTCATTTAAAAAATAATAATTTTTTTTTATGAATTAATTATTTTGAAATATAGATATTAATTATTTTATGTCCCAAAAAGTATCATATATATAAAGTTTTAATATAAAAAAAGTAATAAACAAATGAAATAATAGTAAAAACTTTAAAAATAATAATAATAATTATATTTGGTTTCCTCTTTATGTTGATGGTCAAGTTTGATTTGTATTAGCATGAAAGTACGTTGGGAGTTTGTTATTTGTTGAATTTTTTTTCCTGTTGAAATTTTATATGGTGCTGACTGTTTTTTGGATGATGAAGGGTGTCCTCATTGAACCTACAAGTGGAAATACTGGGATTGGTTTGGCATTCATGGCAGCAGCCAAGCAGTATAGGCTTATCATTACAATGCCAGCTTCAATGAGTCTTGAAAGAAGAATCATTCTTCGAGCTTTTGGAGCTGAGTTGGTTCTCACTGATCCTGCTAAGTGCTAAGGGGATGAAGGGGAGCTGTTTAGAAGGCAAAGGAGATTTTGGCTAAAACCACTGATGCTTATATTCCGAAGCAATTGAAAACCCTGCCAATCCAAAGGTATTTTCTTGATCAATAATCAAATGGATGATTTTGGTGGTTGTAAAAGTTTTAACTTTAAAAATAACAATAAAAATGTTAGAAAAATAATAAATATTTTAGAAAATAATAAAAATTTTAGAAAAATAATAAAATTTGTATAGGGTCGGGCCGGGTCGGGTTTTTGTATCAAACCCGTTGCCCAACCCGAAAATTTCGGGTGGGGTCGAAATTCTGTAAATTTTTTTATGAACCCGCGCGGGTCGGGTCGGGTCACGTCGGGTCGGTCGCGGGTTGACCCGACCCTATGAACATCCTTACTTCCGGTTCATGTTCTACGGGTCTCGATCATGATTGTAGTTTATGTTTTACAATTATAGTCATGTTTATAGTTTTCACGGTTCTCAATCCATATGTTATGATTCACAATTACATGTCACGATTTTAGCCATGCATTCATGTTTATGAATTTTTAGTTTACTTTTTATAATTCCCATGCCATGAGTTATAGATCACGTGTCACATTTCACATGTCAAGAATTACGGATCATTGTTTATGATTTACTAGTCATGTTCTATAGCGTACCCTTCACCTCTTACAACTTGCATGACATGATACACGATGCATGATTCATGATTTCTCTGTCATGCTTAGTAGCTACGACTCATGTTTCATGGCCCACAATTATCATTTCATGGTCATCGTATAAGTTCCAAGATTATACGTTTCTTGATCCACGCTATGTGTCTATGACTTCTTAAGTTATGCTTTCAAATATTAAAATTGGTAATGACATCACTTATACAGATCATGTATTTTATGTTCTATTTTCATTTTCAGCATTTATTCACTAAGTCAATGCATGACTTATTTGTCACATTTTCTTTTTGGGATACTGTAGGCACTGCATTTTTGCATATAAGTCCCTATGATGAGTCTCATTTGGAGACACTACCTTTTAAGTCACGGAGGTCACGGAAAACGGACATCGGAAGGGGGAATTCAGAATAAACAAGGTTCACTGTTTCGTTCGTGCTGCGTTCGTGTATACGTTCGAACGCCAAACAGATTGCGGGCGTTCGTGCCGCGTTCGAGGAAGCGTTCGAACGGTGTCGGTAATTCTGGTTTTGCTGCTAGCCTCACATCAAGCCCAATTCGCCCAAGCCCACTTAAAACACATATTTAACACATGGTAAAATCAAAACAATTCTAAAAATCACATACCAAATTAAAGTAAACATTAAAATCAATCACATATTTTAATTCCTTAATTAAGATATTCACCCACCAATTACACAAGATCCTTCCTAACTAAACAAAATCACATACTAAATTAAAAAGATGTCATGCCTAATTAAAAATCAATTATAACAAATTAAAGATATTGACTTCCTAATCTAAACCAAATTTGTCCCCCCTCAATATTTGACTTTCCTTGCTCAACACTGAATCAAATCCCTTCCTTGTGAGACAAGGTGAAGCCCTAGCCATTCTCTATATAAACAACCCCTAACCAAGACATGCATTCTCCTAGCTCATTCATACAAGAAAAGCCTCCCATAGCTCTTTCATACAAGAAAAGCCTCCCCTAGCTCATACACATAATATACACACAACCCACATAAATCACAAGACACAAAAGAAAATAACCCCAAGCCTTCACGTTAAAAGCATCTTCACAAACCGATCAGCCCTACACGTCCATAACCCTCACAAATCTGCCCATGCCACACAGCCCTTCAACGCCATAAACACAACACAATTAACAAACTGCCTCACCTTCGCCCCTTCAACACATTGCCCCCACTTCGTCAGCCACACAGCGGCCCTAAAACACACATAAAACAGCCCCCGAACCACACCATAACACCACCGAAAATCACACCCAAAACAGTAGCCAAAACACCCTAAAACAGTAACTAAGATACACCAGCAAAGCGGCAGCGAATCGGAGTCAAAAGCAGCAGCAAAAGACGGAGAACGACGACCCAAAACAGTAAGACAACGAACGAGAGCAGTGAACCAGTGAACCGGAAGAGTTGCGGAGCATCCACCCTTCCGACGACCGTACACCGTACTACCGAAAGACGACATAAAAGGTTAGACCTGAGGGCACCTTGTATTTATTATCTTTCATTTGTCTTTTACTTATTCTAATATATTTTTTATTGCATGAGAGTCGTTTTGTTGAGGCATGATGTGAATTCCGGATAAACGGAATGCATGTTCTCTTTTGTGGTATATCGAATGGAAACCCGGACGTAAATTCCGTAGCCGAATCCGAATGGACGGTAGTACGGTCTGCACTCGGGATACAACTCCACGTACCACTTGAGAGATACATATATTCCGTTTCATCCAAACATGTATTTGAGCATGATGTAGTGAGTACGTTATTTATTTATTTAGCCTGATTAGGCATAGTTCGTTATTTATTCTTAAACATGATTTAGTCCTTAGTATGTTAATCTTTGTGCATGATTTAGATATCCATGTGATTAGATATGTCGTTGTTGTGATCCTGTTTGAATGCGGTATCTAAAACCATATGAATGTATGCAATCTGCCAGTTCCCGTTCGAACTCGTCATCGAACGCAACTCGAAAGCGAACCTTCTGTTTACCGTTCGAATGCGTTATCAAACGCTACTCGAACGCGCATGCATTTTGTATCATCAGGTCTGGTCCCGTTCGAACTCGTTATCAAACGCTACACGAACGCGAACCTTCTGTTTACCGTTCGAACGCGTTTACAAACGCTACACGAACGCGCACACACTGAACTGAGTCTGTCTCATCATATTTCATGCACAATTGCCTCTTGGGTGATCTCCCTTGCATTATGTAGCCAATCATATTATTTGTATTCCTACATTTATCCATTCGATGTATTCATGAGATAGTACTCAAGCATGATTAGGTTGTTCTTAGTTT
The DNA here is from genome assembly GCA_019454045.1 of Zanthoxylum bungeanum. Taxonomy (NCBI): domain Eukaryota; kingdom Viridiplantae; phylum Streptophyta; class Magnoliopsida; order Sapindales; family Rutaceae; genus Zanthoxylum; species Zanthoxylum bungeanum. Next base: position 20,243 of record SKCR01045936.1, read on the forward strand.
TCCATATCATATGATTGAAATATGTTCATGAGATTGCCATGTGATGTTGCATGTTGTGATGAACTTGTTGATGTATGCATGTGAATTTAGAAGCATGATACTCTTAGAAATAAGTGTTACTTAGACTTGATTAAATTATTACATAAATCCTTTCATTACAAGTGACATAAGTAAGGGACCATTCCGAACCCAACGGTTTGAGGTCTTCCCTTGCGAGGGGTGAGTGCGGCCTTAAATCTCATTTTCCCGGTTCACACCGGGTGGCGACTCCATTATTCTCCGGTTTAGTCCCTCGTGGCTACTCCGTACTCCCAACCGGGCCGCGAGCCGGGACAGCGTGCGTCGCCCAGTTTCTGTGTTCCCACAGTCTGGCGACTCCACTGGGGATAGAGAATCGGCCCCGAATATTGTCTTGTAATGTTTGGATTTATGTTTTAATTGACCGTGTCTATAGTGGGTAAAATGGGGGTTTAATCAAAGGCATTTTGAGGCTAGGTAATGGTTTGGTGTCTTCCTTCATTCACTACCTTTCTAGAAGGAAAAGCTGTGAAGGCACCTATATAGCCATCTACTCGTAGCCTATTGTGATGGACTAATTTGGAGGACTCGTTGTTTATTCCTGACAACAAGCGATAAGAGCCTAAGAGGCTTGGGTATTTAAGTGAGCCTTGCTCCACCCTCCCTCTGGGGAATCTACAACGGAAAATTCATTTGACAGTCCGTCACACACCACAGCTCATTGGCACGTACCTTAGTGTATAAAAAAGGGTGCGCTCACTTGGTCGCTCGAACCCTTGAGTGGTGAGACCTAGTTGTGGGCCATCCTTCGCCGGTGAGAGCCTTTGTCTACACTCTTGCGAACCCACCCATAGACCGGGTTTGTATGGTTAAAGTAACAATTATTTCCTTGAATATGTGCTTGTGGACCATCCTCATTTGGATGCAGTTGGACTATTGTCAGAAATGCGAACTTGTTGGGCCATTTAAACTGGGGCGAGTTCGTACCTTATGACCATTAGGCCCAAAGCTTCTGAAATGTTGATGGGCCATTCTGTAGAAATCATTGTTTTATATTTGCATTATCTTACTTTGTGCAGTTGTGCTTGTGTTCGGAACATTACCATTTGGATTTAGTTGGGCTCCTTGCCATGAGATGTGAACTTGTTGGGCCATTTAAACTGGGACGAGTTCACTTTTATGACAGTTAGCCCAAAAGCTTCTAAAATGATAACGGGCCGATTTGTTTGAAAATTTTAGTTGATTTAGTATGATATATATGTTACATGCATCTCATGCACCTCATGCATATATACATCATGTTAACCCTTGTGTTCTGAAAGCCATCATAGATTCCCGTTGGGTTAGAAAAAAGGGAAGACTCACCAAAATACTGAAACAGACATGAGTGAATCAGATATTGAGGTATCCCGGATAGATCAGTTGGAGAATGGTTTAGCCAGGATTACTGAACAATTGCAAGCCTTGGCTACTGCCATGACAAATATGGATGTGCCCTGTGCTGGGGGAAATTCTGAGAATGTGAGGCGCGAGGAGCCTCCGAATGGGTTGGGGGATGATATCCCCACTTTTGATGATGACATGGCAGAGTATGCAACAGGCAAAGTGATTGGGTCTCAGGCAGAATTTCGGAAGCTTCGGGATCAGGTTGAGTCAGTTACCCGCAAAATTAGGGGTAAGAATGAGGATTTGCTAGATTATGAGGCAATGACCTTCGGAGAACAGCTGCCAGCTCAGTTTAAAATGCCCGACATGGCCAAGTTTAATGGGAATGGAGACCCCAGAGTCCATCTGCAGCAATATGTCTCAGTCATGAGTTCAATGGGCCTATCACAGCGCCAAGTCCAAAAGATGTTTAGGATGTCACTTGAGGGGGCACCCGTAGTGTGGTACCATAGCCTTGAAAGAAATGTTAAGGAGGATTGGAGGGAATTGGCAGATATATTCCTGAAATAGTATGTCACAGACTTAGAAATTGACTTGTCACTCCGTGATTTGGAGAACACGAAGCAGAAGCCGGAAGAAAGCTTCAAGGAGTATGTAGACCGCTGGAGAAGCCAGCTTCTGAAAATGCAGACTCGGCCCTCTGAGAAAGACCAAATTAAAATGATCATCAAGGGCACCAAGCCCTCTATTTATGGTAAGCTGAGGAGGATGACTTCGATGATTTCTGATTTTCGACAGTTGAGGGAAACTGTCATGGATATTGAGGAAGAGGAGGCTGAAAACAGAAAGTTTTATGGCCATAATAAAAGAACTTTTGGGGGGCCTTCTGAGACCAAGCCCGCTACTGCCGAAGTCGCTGCCATCAGAAACAGGCAATTCTCCAACCTTGGTAGACCTTTGTGGAAGGTATTTGAAAAGTTACAGGGACAAGGAATCTTGAAACCGTTAGAAGGCAAGCCACTTCCACACCCCCCACCGCCACACATAAATATGAACCTTTATTGTCACTTCCACCAGCTACATGGCCATGACACTGACAACTGCACCCGCCTCAGGCATGAAATTCAAGATCTCATAGATTCCCATAAAATACCCAACCCATGAAAAGAACAACCCAACACACACAGAAACCCTCAACCACCAAGCTTCTTACATGGATGACAGTGAAGAACCATAGGCCGAGGAAGAAGGCAGTGCTGCAGATGATGGAGCTGTTCCTCCTAGTCTATTTGATCCAGTTTTTTTTAAAAAGACATTGATTTTGTTACTTGTTCGAACTTTTTTCCTCAAACGATAATAAAGACGTTCATTTCGCTGAATCTCTTCTGCAATATGAGTATATTTGAGAAAAACATTCAACCTTGGTACTATGAAATTTAGTGATGTTTAGAACACGGGGAATCATCGGAATAAGCAAGCTGAAAGGAAAGGATATCCATTCAGAAATTGGGAAATGGAGTAGTGAAACTATCAGACTTGTAAGGGAATTAGTTCACCGAGCCGATCAACATAGACAGATTGAAGCAGTGGTTTGCTTGAGGAAAAGAAGACTAAGCAGTCACCAAGAGAATTGACGGAAGACCTAACCTGATGGGATAAGAACATTCATACATGCATACACGTAACACATTTTGCATCCTTTCGTGTTTGTTCTATTTTGTATTCACAGGTTTTGAAGAAGAAAAAGAAAAGTGGCAAAGACAAGCCAATCAGAAGCAGTAACAGTACAATGTCAGCAGTCTTCAGGAATGAATCACATGGGCGAGGCCCATATCAGCAGTATCTGTCTGGGGGCGAGGCCCATATTAGTAGCAGTTAGGGCCGAGGCCCACTTCAGCATCAGTTTTGGGGATGAGTCCCAGGGTCGAGGCCCACATCACTATCAGTTTTGGGGATGAGTCCTAGGGTTGAGGCCCATTGCATCACAAGCCGAGAATGGCAATCCAAGAATGGAGCAGAGTTCAAGAATGAACAAGCCGAGAATGGCAATCCAAGAATGGAGCAGAGTTCAGGAATGAACAAGCCGGGAATGGCACTCCAAGAATGGAAGCACGGTTCGTGAATGAACCACCTCACAGTAACGGTTCGGGAATGGACCACCTTACAGTAACAGTTCGGGAATGGACACCTCACAGTAACGGTTCGGGAATGGACCACCTTACAGTAACAGTTCGGGAATGGACCACCTTACAGTAATATTTCGGGAATGGACACCTCACAGTAACGGTTCGGGAATGGACCACCTCACAGTAACAGTTCGGGAATGGACATCTCACGGTAACGGTTCGGGAATGGACCACATCACAGCACGGTTCGGGAATGAACCAGGGGTCGCAGCACCTCATCACCCAAATCAACTCAACTCAACACGTGGAAAGTCAAGTGGCAGTTGGCGAGCCAGGTAAGTAGAAATGCATTGCATAACTTTGATAGGATTGTCACTGTTACACATTACACAAGTCCCATCAAAGTGAGGGCGACTGTAGGCACTGCATTTTTGCATATAAGTCCCTATGATGAGTCTCATTTGGAGACACTACCTTTTAAGTCACGGAGGTCACGGAAAACGGACATCGGAAGGGGGAATTCAGAATAAACAAGGTTCACTGTTTCGTTCGTGCTGCGTTCGTGTATACGTTCGAACGCCAAACAGATTGCGGGCGTTCGTGCCGCGTTCGAGGAAGCGTTCGAACGGTGTCGGTAATTCTGGTTTTGCTGCTAGCCTCACATCAAGCCCAATTCGCCCAAGCCCACTTAAAACACATATTTAACACATGGTAAAATCAAAACAAATCTAAAAATCACATACCAAATTAAAGTAAACATTAAAATCAATCACATATTTTAATTCCTTAATTAAGATATTCACCCACCAATTACACAAGATTCCTTCCTAACTAAACAAAATCACATACTAAATTAAAAAGATGTCATGCCTAATTAAAATCAATTATAACAAATTAAAGATATTGACTTCCTAATCTAAACCAAATTTGTCCCCCCTCAATATTTGACTTTCCTTGCTCAACACTGAATCAAATCCCTTCCTTGTGAGACAAGGTGAAGCCCTAGTCATTCTCTATATAAACAACCCCTAACCAAGACATGCATTCTCCTAGCTCATTCATACAAGAAAAGCCTCTCATAGCTCATTCATACAAGAAAAGCCTCCCCTAGCTCATACACATAATATACACACAACCCACACAAATCACAAGACACAAAAGAAAATAACCCCAAGCCTTCACGTTAAAAGCATCTTCACAAACCGATCAGCCCTACACGTCCATAACCCTCACAAATCTGCCCATGCCACACAGCCCTTCAACGCCATAAACACAACACAATTAACAAACTGCCTCACCTTCGCCCCTTCAACACACTGCCCCCACTTCGTCAGCCACACAGCGGCCCTAAAACACACATAAAACAGCCCCCGAACCACACCATAACACCACCGAAAATCACACCCAAAACAGTAGCCAAAACACCCTAAAACAGTAACTAAGATACACCAGCAAAGCGGCAGCGAATCGGAGTCAAAAGCAGCAGCAAAAGACGGAGAACGACGACCCAAAACAGTAAGACAACGAACGAGAGCAGTGAACCAGTGAACCGGAAGAGTTGCGGAGCATCCACCCTTCCGACGACCGTACACCGTTACTACCGAAAGACGACATAAAAGGTTAGACCTGAGGGCACCTTGTATTTATTATCTTTCATTTGTCTTTTACTTATTCTAATATATTTTTTATTGCATGAGAGTCGTTTTGTTGAGGCATGATGTGAATTCCGGATAAACGGAATGCATGTTCTCTTTTGTGGTATATCGGATGGAAACCCGGACGTAAATTCCGTAGCCGAATCCGAATGGACGGTAGTACGGTCTGCACTCGGGATACAACTCCACGTACCACTTGAGAGATACATATATTCCGTTTCATCCAAACATGTATTTGAGCATGATGTAGTGAGTACGTTATTTATTTATTTAGCCTGATTAGGCATAATGCGTTATTTATTCTTAAACATGATTTAGTCCTTAGTATGTTAATCTTTATGCATGATTTAGATATCCATGTGATTAGATATGTCGTTGTTGTGATCCTGTTTGAATGCGGTATCTAAAACCATATGAATGTATGCAATCTGCCAGTTCCCGTTCGAACGCGTCATCGAACGCAACTCGAACGCGAACCTTCTGTTTACCGTTTGAACGCGTTATCAAACGCTACTCGAACGCGCATGCATTTTGTATCATCAGGTCTGGTCCCGTTCGAACTCGTTATCAAACGCTACACGAACGCGAACCTTCTGTTTACCGTTCGAACGCGTTTACAAACGCTACACGAACGCGCACACACTGAACTGAGTCTGTCTCATCATATTTCATGCACAATTGCCTCTTGGGTGATCTCCCTTGCATTATGTAGCCAATCATATTATTTGTATTCCTACATTTATCCATTCGATGTATTCATGAGATAGTACTCAAGCATGATTAGGTTGTTCTTAGTTTTCCATATCATATGATTGAAATATGTTCATGAGATTGCCATGTGATGTTGCATGTTGTGATGAACTTGTTGATGTATGCATGTGAATTTAGAAGCATGATACTCTTAGAAATAAGTGTTACTTAGACTTGATTAAATTATTACATAAATCCTTTCATTACAAGTGACATAAGTAAGGGACCATTCCGAACCCAACGGTTTGAGGTCTTCCCTTGCGAGGGGTGAGTGCGGCCTTAAATCTCATTTTCCCGGTTCACACCAGGTGGCGACTCCATTATTCTCCGGTTTAGTCCCCCGTGGCTACTCCGTACTCTCAACCGGGCCGCGAGCCCGGGACAGCGTGCGTCTCCCAGTTTCTGTGTTCCCACAGATACATGATTTCATGCATGCCGAGGAAGAGCTTTGGAGAAGATGGACACCCGCTGCAGTCATTAGGTTCAAGTGTCAGGGGCCTATTGTAAAGTATGGTATCATGTTAGATCATATGGCTGAATGTTAATAGTCGTGTAATTCATGTTATGTTAAATATTATTACATATAGTTCATGTGTAATATTACTCAATTATGTATTTTCATAGTAAATTTAGTACATCACGCATGAATATGTAGTTCAAGTGCAAGTCAAGTTATCTCACGTCACCGCATGAGGCTCAGGGAGATGATAACGCCATCTCCTGCCGGTCACGTTCTGGTAGACTGAAATGTGATAAAAATATAAAGTAATTGATTATAAAAGTTACATAATATTGATATATAAAAAATAAGTTTTCCAAAGAAGTATCATTATTGATACAGTTCGATTAAAAACGATGAATGAAAAAAAGGCAGTCACATTTCATATTTTAATAAAGCTATTACGCAGAAATCAAGTTTCATTTAAATTAATTACTCTGACTTTTACGTAATTAGAACAAGACAAACAGCACTATAGAGCAGAAGATAGAAAGATGACTCAAATATGCTTAGTAAATCGCTACCAAAACAGCTGAATCCAAGTGATAGCGCTCAAATATGACACAAATAAATGCACAGGAAAAGGGGTGTTTGGATATAAAATAAGACAAATATGCTAACTTGAACAGTGAAAAACAGAAGATAGAAGAAATTTCTTTGAAACAGAGCAGTTACTGAACTGAAACAATACCTGTTGCCGTCAAACAATTATACACATTTTCAACTCGTAACATAAGTTTCTTGAACTTGATTGAAACAAAACATAAGCAAGTATAAAGTACCCATTTACTGAAACAATACCTATTGCTGTCAAACAAGTCTACACATTTTCAACTTGTAACAGAAGTTTCTTGAACTTGCTGACCCGGTTCAAATTCCAAAACTGGAAAAAAAAAAAAAAAAAGTATTAAATCTATGAATGACTATGAAATATCCAAATTCCTTGTAATTTTTTTTTTGGGTTAGAATATACCTTCTACTTATGGCCTTTACGATGCGCTTGACAAAACGTTTTGCATTTCTACGAGCTCTGTGATGTCTACGAGCTTCGTGAGATCTATGAGCTCGGAAGGAAATGGTTACGGTACAACCATTAGGCGCAGTCAAACTGGGAAGCACAGCAAAACCAGAAGGACGTAAGCTGACATCTCTCCATTGTCTAGAAACAAAAGCTTTTCCAAACTGTTGCTGCCTGATTGGGGCTGATAAAGCGAATCCACAGAATCCATCACTCGAAGCCTCTACGAAGGAATAGCTTTCACCCTGTAAATTAAAACAGGATTCATTTTAATTTTAGAAACAAAAAAGACAGCAAGCCATTTCTTTGTTTTATAATCATAACTACCTTCCACACAAGTTGAATGCTATTACCGCCTCTATTCCAATTTTTTGATTTTAGCCTGAGGTAGGATTGTGGGTCGGTCGAAATTACTTGGTTTTCCCACTGCAGTAAATAAATAGTTTAACCGAAAACTAAAGGAAAATAAGAATAGAATATATACCCAGGTTTAGGATTACCTCGATTTTTAGATACATGTCAGAGAGCCATTTAAAGACTTCTAGTTCTTGTGCAGGGACATTTAAGGTAGTGAAACAAATATAATCATCTCGATCAGCTGTATCTCGTCCCCAAAATATCCCTCAGTGTAATCTTCTCCACCTATGTTCATTCAGTGAGCCAAGTATACTGGTCACATACTTGATCTTCATCGAACGTCCGAACTCTTCAAGCTCACTACTGTAAGCTGTTCAAATATTTATAGTTCAATTAATTTTAACTCTTTGTATCAATCAAAAACAACAGCAATATTTTCCAAATATAAAATCCTGAAGAATGCTTGCAAGAAAAAGTTCTAAATAGTAGAAAAAATTAGTGTCAGAAAAATAAATTCCAAGCCAATCTTTAAACTTGTCAAATTTTCTATCAATCTTCCAGGAAATTGTTCCGAGCCATCTATTTGTGGAGAAAGGTGACCTTAACGCTGTATAGTCCTCCATTGTGTTGATGACCTCTACATGCTCCACCCATATAACCTGGACAATAATTGGATAGAGTAGTGACTGTACCAAAATGAATTTAAGTCTGTATCATATCAGTGGCAGATGCATGCACATAGCATCTGTAAGTCTGCTTTACAGAAGCTCTTCAATATAGCTCTTGCTCAACAGCTCTGGTTAGTCCAAAATATGCAAGAATATGATTTGCCAGAAGAATCCTTGACTATATTCCGCAAGGCACCTCCATTGAACTGGATAGTCAAGCAATCTATAGCGACAGCACGCATTAACATGACACCTGCTGAAGTGATTTCTAATTTTAGTAATGTGGTAAGAAATAAGAATTTGATTATTCTCATTAACTCACTCATTTCCTTTTCATATAAAAATACAAAACTGATTTTGTTTCTGCTGCAGGACAAATGGGTTTCAACGTTTTCACACATTGTGTACCATGTACATAACCAGATTCAACTAGACTTCAGCAGTTTTGCTCCAGAATTACAGGATGTACAAATGGTAACTTCAGTAAGTATATCAACTTCGAGATTATGTTATCTGCTATTTGCCTCTGCTTATTAGAAATTTCTGAACATATTAAAAGGAAACTAGTTGAGGGTTTTTTTTTTAAAAATTAAAAATTTGGTACCCTAACGCATTATACATTGCCAAATAATATGCCGTTTGATAATGATTTTCATTTATTGTAGCTGACTGTAGAACTGAGTGTACCATTACCTTTCACAAAAACCAGATCCTCTACTTTCCTGAGATTCTATAGAGAACTGAACAATGAGGTTTTGGCAATAGTTGAAGTAGCCAATAGTTATTTCGATCCTATGCCATTCTCCCCAGCACCCCAATCGGAGAAAGGTGACCTTAACGCTGTATAGTCTTCCATTGTGTTGATGACCTCTACATGCTCCCATATAAGCTGGACAATAATTAGATAGAGTAGTGATTGTACCAAAATGAATTTAAGTCGTCATTTATAGTTGTTGTAAGCTGTAAATTGGTATTGCCACTACTAACCTCAGAGCCACTGTCAGGGTGCTTTCTCATGATTACACCTGATGGCCTTCGTGTGAGATAATCCGATTGGGGTGCTGGGGAGAATGGCATAGGATCGAAATAACTATTGGCTACTTCAACTATTGCCAAAACCTTATTGTTCAATTCTCTATAGAATCTCAGGAAAGTAGAGGATCTAGTTTTTATGAAAGGTAATGGTACACTTAGTTCTATAGTCAGCTACAATAAATGAAAATCATTATCAAACGGAAGATTATTTGGCAAGTATAATGCCTTAGGGTACCAAATTTTTTTTTTTTAAAAAAAAATTCCCTCAAGTAGGTTCTTTCTAATATGTTCAGAAATTTCTAATAAGCAGAGGCAAATAGCAGATACATAATCTCAAAGTTGGTATACTTGCTGAAGTTACCATTTGTACATCCTGTAATTCTGGAGCAAAACTGCTGAAGTCTAGTTGAATCCGGTTATGTACATGGTACACAATGTGTGAAAACATTGAAACCCATTTGTCCTGCAGCAGAAACAAAATCAGTTTTTGTTTTTATATAAAAAGGAAATGAGTGAGTTAAGAAGAATAATCAAATTCTTATTTCTTACCACATTACTAAAATTAGAAATCACTTCAGCAGGTGTCATGTTATTGCGTGTTGTCGCTATAGATTGCTCGACTCTCCAGTTCAATGGAGGTGCCTTGCGGAATATAGTCAATGATTCTTTTGGCAAATCATATTCTGGCATATCTTGGAGTAACCAGAGCTGTTGAGCAAGAGCTATATTAAAGAGCTCCTGTAAAGTATACTTACAGATGCTATGTGCATGCATCTGCCACTGATATGAGTATGGAGAAGGCAAATCCGACACTGACGGTTGTGATTCATTTGAAGATATTGATTCATTTGAAGATATTGAAGGCACTTCCATCTGCAGCATAAACTGGAAAACTATGTAACTTGGAATTCACAGAAAATCATACAATAAAAAAGAAAGAACTGTAGATAGACTGAACGGAAGGAAAAAATAACAATAACATCAAAATTCATCACTAAATTATCCGAATTACATAAGTCAAGAAAATGGTACAAATTGAACCATCTACTAGTTCTTCAAGAATTTCTTATCAAATTACAAACTATGCACACTATAAAAAAAAAAAAAAAAAAAGTGAGCTTTCAGTAACTTCATTTCCTTTCTTTTTGGTTTGTATGCAACGAAACCAAAAAAAAAAAAAACAGCTTATTTCTTTACAGATGAAAACATTTATAGCCCATTTCTTTAATCACTTCCCTGCTTTCTTATTGTTGTGTTAAGATCATTGATAACACAATATAAAAACACCCCAAGACATTATAGACAATCAAAGAACCAGTCAAGATCAATCAAACTCTAAAGTATCTAAAACAAAAACAAAAAATTAAAGAAATCTGAAACAGAATGATCAGAGTTTGGTGGTTCAGCCAAAGGTTACAGAGCACAGAGAAACTTATCAGGAACAAGATGCAATAACTCACTCTCTTATGGAATTATTAAAGAATAAATCAAGAACAATCAAACCCCAAACCAAGAAGAAAAAACAAATCTGAAACAAACAGCCACTAATGGTCTATTTACCGAGGATGAAAGAATTGAGCTTTCATTATTTTTGTCAGCCAAAGTTTACAGAGCATAGAGAAACTTACAAGGAACAAGATGCAATAACTCACTCTCTTATGGAATTATTAAAGAATAAATCAAGAACAATCAAACCCCAATCCAAGAAATTAAACAAATGTGAAACAAACAGCCACTAATGGTCTATCCACCGAAGATAAAGAATTGAGCTTTCATTATTTTTGTTAGCCAAAGTTTACAGAGCATAGAGAAACTTACAAGGAACAAGATGCGATAACTTTCTCTTTATAAATCTATCTCTATCTTCAAGACGGTATCAATGAAGAGTGACTGCCAATCAGCTTTATTTGTGTGAACCGGAACCTTCCCGCCTCTGTAACTAACTTAACAACATTTGACCTGCGTTGACGGGGTTTGCAAGTGAGTTTCGCGTGCTAAATTAAGTGAGCTCAGCTCCCAAACGTTCCGACTCAGATTAAATTTCGCGCACATGCTTCTCGGGGTATTTAAGTTGCTATGAAACGACAGCGTCCCCCTCTCCCCGTTTTCAGCTCCTTCTCATGTATGACATGTCGGTCGACAGCAAACAATTTGTCACTATCCACCTTTCTTCTTTTTCTTCCTCCTCTCCCCGTTTCGTTCGGTTTGCGCCGTACTGGAACAGCAGCTCGCATCCATTTGAGTTGTTGTGTGGTGGGTTTTGGTTTTGCTTGCCATGGGGAAGGATCAAAATCTTCTATTTTGTTGTTGATAAATTGTTGGGAAAAGAAAAGAATGTAAGAAATTGTTTTTAGGGTATCTGTTTTCGGTTTGTATGGTTGCCCAGAATTATGAATACATTTGGAGAGAAGTGCCAAATTACTCCATTTTGGGTTGCGACTGGAGAAGAGATTTTAGGATATTATTTCTCAGTTTATAGCTTGAGATTTATGGAGATAGGCTTGAGGGCAGACGTGGTGTTAAATTGATCAAAAATGATACACTCACGTATATTTTTACTTAAAATTTTACAAACTTTTTCACTGTAGCTACAGTGATCTACAGTAAATCACTGTATCTACAGTGAGAGAGTTGGTAAAACTTTAAGTAAAAGTGTGTGATCTACAGTAAATCACTGTATCTACAGTGAGAGAGTTGGTAAAACTTTAAGTAAAAGTGTGTGATCTACAGTAAATCACTGTATCTACAGTAAATCACTGTATTTACAGTGAGAGAGTTGGTAAAACTTTAAGTAAAAGTGTGTGTGAGTGTATCATTACTCTAAATTGATTTTGTGTAATGTTTTATGTATGGGTTTTGATTAGTGGTGTTCTCGGGTCGGGTCCGGCCGGCTTTTATTAAATGAAATAATAGTAAAAACATTAAAAAAATAATAAAATTCTTAGTAAATTAATAAAATTTTTAGAAAAATAATAAAAATATTATAGGGTCGGGTCCGGCCGGCTTTATTATCAAACCTGTTGTCCAACCCGAAAATTTCGGGTCGGGTTGAAATTTTTTATTTTTTTTAAAACTCGCGCAGGTCGGGTTGCGGGTTGACCCGACCCTATTTTCACTCATAGTTTTTATAGGAGTGGTAATGGGCCGGGCTTATCAATATTCAAGTCCGGGTTCAAGAAAAGTTTGGTCCATCTCGAGTTCGGATTTGGGCTTTATCCGGTCCGATTCTTTAATAATAAAAAAATTATATATATATATATATAATATTTTTTAAGCCCGGGCCGGGTCGGGCCCAAGCTTATTGTGCAGAGTCCGGCTCGGGCCCGAGCCTGAGCCGGGCCTCATATTCCAGGGCCCAGCCGGGCCGGACCGGCCCGGGTTATTTTGCCATGCTTAGGTTTTGAGAGTATTCTACGCAGTGTTGTTGTGATATTTTATATCGTACCGCAAGTGTACGGTGTCAAGTTTTAGTATAAATGAGTTTAGACTGTCGAACCCACAGGGATTGCGTTAACTCGCACTAAATACTACAATTGATAATCCTAACTTTATTTAGAAAACAAATAATAAAGATTTTGATAAATAATTATATAAGAGGAACTAATACGATAGAGATTCTATATCCTAATTTCACCTAGTTGTCGCCTATGTATTTGTCATGCCAATTAATCCTTGTTAAGTTATATTATTTATAAGTCAAGACTCCTAAAATATTCACACCCTCTCTCGAGTGCCGAGTGCAAATATCATCAACTATAGACTTCGATATCTCTATAAAAATCTAGTAATTAACAACTCGTTACGCTTTGTGATTCTATGTTAACGACTTCAAAGGAACTAAAGATTCTCTCGAACACTATAAAATCCTAGGTCATATTCTCTAGATCTATTCAAAATCCTCTCTCTCGAGTGATAGATTTCAAACATGTATCATCATATTTATGGCGAGCAAACACAAAGCATTAAACTCAAAAGAATATAAATAAATCAATAAAACTTCATAACAAAATTAGTAAACAATACATGGTTCAGGCATCAGTTACATCATTCTCCAGAATTAAGGAGTTTAGTTCATGACAAAGATAAAAACAATGATAAACAAGTCATAATGGAAATCATTAGAGTTCTAAGAAAGAAATAAGATGATAAAACCCGAATTAAATCTCTTCCTCTTCGGTTGTCACCGCCTTTGTCTCATCTTGTTGCTCTTCAATCTTCCTCCTTTGATCTCTAAAAATATGTGTTTCTGTGTTTTGTGATGTGTATTAGCCTCTCTTTAAGTCATGGACGAACTAATGTATTTATAATGGAGCCTTGGTGTCATTGGGTATCTTAAACCCCTAAAAATCACGTGTCATGCACGTATGTGTACGCAGCGCCACGGCGCCTGGGAAATTGGCACCGCAGCGCCGTTCTCTCGGGAGTTTGTATGGGTGTGGTTCTGCAAAGGGCGCCGCGGCACCAAGCTCTCAGTATTCATGTATGGTAACATGCAGGCGTGATTATTTTTCACGGGTTCCTGCGTTTTGTTTCCTGTTGCTCCCGTGCGCGTCCGATGCTTCCGAAAGTTCCTAAAACATTCGTATTTACTCCATTATTGATGTTTTAATGCTTCCTATAAATAAGATATAAAAGAAACTAAAAATACATTAAATGACTCGAAACATAACAAAATAGTAAGCTAAGAATGCAATAATAAGTGGGTATAAACAGCACTTATCAAACACCCCCAAACTTAAGATTTTGCTAGTCCTAAGCAAAAGATAAAATAAAAATTAAATAAAAATAAATAAATAAAAATAAATAAATTAACTAAGCCACTTTCGTAGGGATCACGATTGCATTAAGCGTATGCAACAAGCCTTTAAACTACTAGGCGGCCCTAGTGGACGAGTTATAGTCTCGTGAGGGCTTACAGCGAAGACACCCACAAACGTCATTCACACACAATCATGTAAAAAATAAAAACAAATAGAAAACAATTAAAATAATCCTGATAGTTATGCACAAAATTGTCCTCAAATAGTGCTTATCAATGAAATCAGAGAACCTTCAAAGTACGTAATTCAGCTCAGATCCAAGTTCCTGAATAATCATCTAGGCTAAACTCACTGTGTGTGTGTGTAAAGGTTCATTCACAGCTTGATTCCTAAGTAAGCCAACTTAATGATTTCGTTTAAAAATTGGGATCGATGGGTCAAACCAACTTAGATATCTAAAGTATGCTATGTAATTGCTTTATTTTGTGCTCAGTATGGTATGATTTTTTTCTTTTTTTTCTTGTCTCTTTTTGCACTTTTTTTTGAACTTTTTCTTTTTTTTTTTCAACTCACCTACCCTTTAAGGTAGCATTTCTCCTCATGGTGGTCAAAATACTCACCCATATGTAGCTTCACGCTTATCGGTTATAGGTGGTTTATTTTCTTTCTTTAGGGACTTTTTTTCTTTTATTTCTATCCATACCATACATCATAACACTATCAAATCAATATAGATATCTAAGCAAACGGTCATTCATCGACATGCAATTTCTTCAACTAGTCACATTGTCAACTACTTAAGTTTTCACTGCTAAAAACCTATAATTGAGTGCTTACGAGTCTAACATGGATCAACTACTCAAGGCATCAGATAAAAGGAAATTGGGCACTTATCGTTTCTAAAATTTCACCCATAAACAAACAGTATCATCATAGGATTTATGTTTTACTATACATTACTAAATTAAACAAGATTTTTTTTAACTTAAACAAATAAATAACAAGTAAACAACATGCACACACCCCCAAACTTAAAACTTGCATTGTCCTCAATGTAAGATAAAAAAATAATAACAAGAGTGAGGAACAACACTACCGTGCATGGAGTTGATTAGGCTCCTGCTGGATAGAATTTGGTTGCGCGGACGTTGTGTGTTCCGTGTTACCTGCATAAATAACATGCAAAACGAATAAATAGACAATAGCACACAATAAAATAAAAAATTAAAAATAAAATAAAGGAAATAGTAATAAAATAAATGCAAGGGTTGCCTCACCGCTAGCGCTAAGTTTAACGTCTTCAGCCAGACGCAACCACCCAAATGGTGGTCATGATAGCTTCTTCTTTTGTATCCACTGGCTGCTTTGACATGAAAAAGATAGCTTGGAAGCTATGGCAGTTTATCCCAATACCCCTTACTGCTGCTTAGTCATTGAGGAAGTAATCTGCTCAATCTGTGTTTCTAAGGACTTCATTGTTGCCCTGATATTTTCCATGTGTGTCTCAATATTGTCTAGTCTTGACTCATTCTTCTCAAACCTCGCAGAAGTATTAGCAACAAACGTGCTCATGAAATCTTCTAAGGAAGATTTCTGCTCAGCTCTTTGATAGTCAAAGCCCGATGAAGGTTGCAAGGCATTCTCTGTATTAGCATATGACAAGTTTGGATGATAGCGATTAGGCACATGATTTCCTCTATAGTTGTTGAAGTTCCGATTGTTCACATATTGGACTTGCTCATAGTTTGGTTCTCCTTCCAATAACTGCATATTTGTAGATGCCGCTGATTCAATAAATGGTACTCGTAGATTTTCCAGGACTGCTACTTGAGTATATAAGGTAAAAATTTGAGCTGTAGCTGTGTAAGTGCTATAAGAGGGTCCACTTCATATATTCCAGCCACTTTGGTCACCGTAGCGCGTTCACTTGGCTATTGAAAATGGTTTAATGACGCCCGCTATGTTTCATTTTGGGTGCACGTCCGATGCTTCCGAAAGTTCCCAAAACACTCATATTTACTCCATTATTAATGTTTTAATGCTTCCTATAAATAAGACATAAAAAAAACTAAAAATACATTAAATGACTCGAAACATAACAAAATAGTAAGCTAAGAACGCCATAATAAGTGGGTATAAACATCACTTATCAAACACCCCCAAACTTAAGATTTATCTAGTCTCGAGCAAAAGACAAAATACAAATTAAATACAAATAAACAAATAAAAATAAATAAATTAACTAAGCCACTTTCGTAGGGATCACGATTGCATTTAGCGTATGCAACAAGCCTTTAAACTCCTAGGCGGCCCTAGTGGACGAGTTATAGTCTCGAGAGGGCTTACAGCGAAGACACCCACAAACGTCATTCACACACAATCATGCAAAAATATAAAACAAATAGAAAACAATTAAAATAATCCCGATAGTTATGCACAAAATTGTCCTCAAAGAGTGTTTATCAATGAAATCAGAGAACCTTCAAAGTACGTAATTCAGCTCAGATCCAAGTTCCTGAATAATTCATCTAGGCTAAACTCACTGTGTGTGTGTGTGTAAAGGTTCATTCACAGCTTGATTCCTAAGTAAGCCAACTTAATGATTTTGTTTAAAAATTGGGATCGATGGGTCAAACCAACTTAGATATCCAAAGTATGCTCTGTAATTGCTTTATTTGTGCTCAGTATGGTATTATTTTTTCTTTTCTTTTTCTTATCTCTTTTTGCATTTTTTTTTTTGAACTTTTTCTTTTTTTTTCAACTCACCTACTCTTTAAGGTAGCATTTCTCCTCATGGTGGTCATAATACTCACCCATAGGTAGCTTCACGTTTATCGGTATAGGTGGTTTATTTTCTTTCTTTAGGGACTTTTTTTCTTTTATTTCTATCCATACCATACATCATAACACTATCAAATCAAGATAGATATCTAAGCAAACGGTCATTCATCGACATGCAATTTCTTCAACTAGTCACATTGTCAACTACTTAAGTTTTCACTGCTAAAAACCTATAATTGAGTGCTTACGAGTCTAACATGGATCAACTACTCAAGGCATCAGATAAAAATAAATTGGGCACTTATCGTTTCTAAAATTTCACCCATAAACAAATAGTATCATCATAGGATTTATGTTTTACTATATATTACTAAATTAAACAAGATTTTTTTTTAACTTAAACAAATAAATAACAAGTAAACAACATGCACACACCCCCAAACTTAAAACTTGCATTGTCCTCAATGTAAGATAAATAACAAGAGTGAGGAACAACACTACCGTGCATAGAGTTGATTAGGCTCCTGCTGGTTAGAATTTGGTTGCGCGGGCGTTGTGTGTTTCGTGCTACCTGCATAAATAACATGCAAAACAAATAAATAGACAATAGCACACAATAAAATAAAAAATTAAAAATAAAATAAAGGAAATAATAATAAAATAAATGCAAGGGTTGCCTCACCGCTAGCGCTAAGTTTAACGTCTTTAGCCAGACGCAACCACCCAAATGGTGGTCATGATAGCTTCTTCTTTTGTATCCACTGACTGATTTGACATGAAAAAGATAGCTTGGCAGCTATGGCAGTTTATCCAAATACCTCTTACTGCTGCTAAGTCATGGAGGAAGTAATCTGCTCAATCTGTGTTTCTAAGGACTTCATTGTTGCCCTGATATTTTCAATGTGTGTCTCAATATTGTCTAGCCTTGACTCATTCTTCTCAAACCTCGCTGAAGTATTAGCAACAAAAGTGCTCATGAAATCTTCTAATGAAGATTTCTGCTCAGCTCTTTGATAGTCAAAGCCCGATGAAGGTTGCAAGGCATTCTCTGTATTAGCATATGACAAGTTTGGATGATAACGATTAGGCACAGGATTTCCTCTATAGTTGTTGAAGTTCCGATTGTTCACATATTGGACTTGCTCATAGTTTGGTTCTCCTTCTAATAACCACATATTTGTAGCTGTCGCTGATTCAATAAATGGTACTCGTAGATTTGTCAGGACTGCTACTTGAGTATATAAGGTAGAAATTTGAGCTGTAAGTTCTATAAGAGGGTCCACTTCATATATTCCAGCCACTTTGGTCACCATAGCACGTTCACTTGGCTATTGAAAATGGTTAATGGCCATTTCTTCTAATAGATTGTAGGCGTCCTTAGCTGATTTCTTGAATAGAGCTCCTCCAGTTGCTGCATCAACCACAGTTTTATTCGAACCATTCAGCCCATTATAAAACAACTGAATTTGGACCCAGTCTGCATAATCGTGTTGTGGGCATCTTCGTAATAGATCTTTAAATCGCTCTCATGCTTCATACAAAGTCTCAGTCTCCAGCTGCTTAAATATACTGATTTCTGCCCTCAGTTGAGCTGATTTAGCTAGTTGAAAGAACCTCTCAAGAAATTTTGTGGCCATATCCTGCCATATCATGATACTCCCCATCTGTATTCATTGAAGCCAATCCCACGCTTTATCCCGTAAAGATAATGAGAATAAGCGTAGCCTGATGGCCTCTTTACTCACGTCATTCATCTTTATAGTATCTGCGATCTCCAGGAACATCCTTAAGTGCAAGTTGGGATCCTCTACAGCTGAACCCCCAAATTGATTCCTTTGTACCATGTTGATCAATGCAGGTTTTAGTTCAAAATTGTTGGCGTTGATTGGTTGATGGGCAATCCCAGAAAAAGTATCATCAATGACAGGCTTGAAGTGATCTCTGATTGCCACCTGACGTGGGTTGATTTCTCTATTTTCAGCTGCCATCGCTTATTGTTCAATTTTCCTTTCTTTCCTTAGTTTCCTCGCTGTTCTTTCTATTTCAGGATCAAACAGGAACGAGTCAAGACTTGTGGATTTTTGCATTCACTGAAGCACCAAAAGAAAAGAAAAAAAAAAAATAGAAAAAAATGAAAACAAAATAAAATAAGATAAATGTAAACTAAAAATAAAAGATAAAAATCTAAATTAAAGCTAAAATTACTTGGTAGTAGTATTAATGTGAATTAAACAAACAATCTCCGGCAACGGCGCCAAAAACTTGTTGTGATATTTTATATCGTACCGCAAGTGTACGGTTTCAAGTTTTAGTATAAATGAGTTTAGAGTGTCGAACCCACATGGATTGCGTTAACTCGCACTAAATACTACAATTGATAATCCTAACTTTATTTAGAAAATAAATAATAAAGATTTTGATAAATAAATATAAAAATAATTATATTGGAGGAACTAATACGATAGAGATTCTAGATCCTGATTTCACCTAGCTGTCGCCTATGTACTTGTCAAACCAATTAATCTTTGTTAAGTTATATTGTTTATTAGTCAAGACTCCTAAAATATCCACTCCCTCTCTCGAGTGCCAAGTGAAAATATCATCAACTATAGACTTCGATATCTCTCTAAAAAAATCTAGTAATTAACAACTCGTTACGTTTTGTGATTTTATGTTAACGACTTCAAAGGAACTACAGATTCTCTCGAACTCTATAAAATCCTAGGTCAAATTCTCTAGATCTATTCAAAATTCCATATCTCGAATGATAGATTTCAAACATGTATCATCATATTTGTGGCCAGCAAACACAAATCATTAAACTCAAAAGAATATAAATAAATCAATAAAATTTCATAACAAAATTAGCAAACAATACAGGGTTCAAGCATCAATTACATCATTCTCCAGAATTAAGGAGTTTAGTTCATGACAAAAGATAAAAACAATGATAAACAAGTCATGAATCTAATGGAAATCATTAGAGTTCTAAGAAAGAAATAGATGATGATAAAACCTGAATTAAATCTCTTCTCTTCGGATGTCACCGCCTTTGTCTCCTTTTGTTGCTCTTCAATCCTCCTCATTGGATCTCTAAAAATATGTGTTTTTGTGTTTTGTGCTGTGTATTAGCCTCTCTTTGAGTCATAGACGAACTAATGTATTTATAATGGAGCCTTGGTGTCATTGAGTATCTTAAAACCCTAAAAATCACGTGTCAGGTACGTATGTGAACGCAGCGCCGCGGCTCCTGGGCAATTGGCGCCGCAACGCCCTTCTCTCATGAGTTTGTATGGGCGTGGTTCTGCCGAGGGCGCCGCGGCGCCAAGCTCTCGGTATTCATGTATGGTACGTGTAGGCGCCGCGGCGCCTGTGATTATTTTTCACTGGTTCCTGCGTTCTGTTTCATGTTGCTCCCGTGCACGTCCGATGCTTCCGAAAGTTCCCAAAACACTCATATTTACTCCATTATTAATGTTTTAATGCTTCCTATAAATAAGACATAAAAGAAACTAAAAATACATTAAATGACTCGAAACATAACAAAATAGTAAGCTAAGAACGCCATAATAAGTGGGTATAAACATCACTTATCAAACACCCCCAAACTTAAGATTTATCTAGTCTCGAGCAAAAGACAAAATAAAAATTAAATACAAATAAACAAATAAAAATAAATTAATTAACTAAGCCACTTTCGTAGGGATCACGATTGCATTTAGCGTATGCAACAAGCCTTTAAACTCCTAGGCGGCCCTAGTGGACGAGTTATAGTCTCATGAGGGCTTACAGCGAAGACACCCACAAACGTCATTCACACACAATCATGCAAAAATATAAAAAAAAATAGAAAACAATTAAAATAATCCCGATAGTTATGCACAAAATTGTCCTCAAAGAGTGTTTATCAATGAAATCAGAGAACCTTCAAAGTACGTAATTCAGCTCAGATCCAAGTTCCTGAATAATTCATCTAGGCTAAATTCATTGTGTGTGTGTGTGTAAAGGTTCATTCACAGCTTGATTCCTAAGTAAGCCAACTTAATGATTTTGTTTAAAAATTGGGATCGATGGGTCAAACCAACTTAGATATCCAAAGTATGCTCTGTAATTGCTTTATTTTGTGCTCAGTATGGTATGATTTTTTTCTTTTCTTTTTCTTATCTCTTTTTGCATTTTTTTTTTGAACTTTTTCTTTTTTTTTTCAACTCACCTACCCTTTAAGGTAGCATTTCTCCTCATGGTGGTCATAATACTCACCCATAGGTAGCTTCACGCTTATCGGTTATAGGTGGTTTATTTTCTTTCTTTAAGGACTTTTTTTTTTATTTCTATCCATACCATACATCATAACATTATCAAATCAAGATAGATATCTAAGCAAACGGTCATTCATCGACATGCAATTTCTTCAACTAGTCACATTGACAACTACTTAAGTTTTCACTGCTAAAAACCTATAATTGAGTGCTTACGAGTCTAACATGATCAACTACTAGGCATCAGATCAGAAAATAAAATTGGACACTTATCATTTCTAAAATTTGACCCATAAACAAACAGTATCATCATAGGATCTATGTTTTACTATATATTACTAAATTAAACAAGATTTTTTTTTTAACTTAACAAATAAAGTAAAAGTAAACAACATGCACACACCCGTGTCCTCAATGTAAGATAAAAAAAATAAAAAAATAACAAGAGTGAGGAACAACACTACCGTGCATAGAGTTGATTAGGCTCCTTCTGGTTAGAATTTGGTTGCGCGGGCGTTGTGTGTTTCGTGCTACCTGCATAAATAACATGCAAAACAAATAAATAGGCAATAGCACACAATAAAATAAAAAATTAAAAATAAAATAAAGGAAAAATAATAAAATAAATGCAAGGGTTGCCTCACCGCTAGCGCTAAGTTTAACGTCTTTAGCCAGACGCAACCACCCAAATGGTGGTCATGATAGCTTCTTCTTTTGTATCCACTGACTGATTTGACATGAAAAAGATAGCTTGGCAGCTATGGCAGTTTATCCAAATACCTCTTACTGCTGCTAAGTCATGGAGGAAGTAATCTGCTCAATCTGTGTTTCTAAGGACTTCATTGTTGCCCTGATATTTTCCATGTGTGTCTCAATATTGTCTAGCCTTGACTCATTATTCTCAAACCTCGCCGAAGTATTAGCAACAAACGTGCTCATGAAATCTTCTAAGGAAGATTTCTGCTCAGCTCTTTGATAGTCAAAGCCCGATGAAGGTTGCAAGGCATTCTCTGTATTAGCATATGACAAGTTTGGATGATAGCGATTAGGCACAGGATTTCCTCTATAGTTGTTGATGTTCCGATTGTTCACATATTGGACTTGCTCATAGTTTGGTTCTCCTTCCGATAACCACATATTTGTAGCTGTCGCTGATTCAATAAATGGTACTCGTAGATTTGTCAGGACTGCTACTTGAGTATATAAGGTAGAAATTTGAGCTGTAAGTTCTATAAGAGGGTCCACTTCATATATTCCAGCCACTTTGGTCACCGTAGCACGTTCACTTGGCTATTGAAAATGGTTAATGGCCATTTCTTCTAATAGATTGTAGGCGTCCTTAGCTGATTTCTTGAATAGAGCTTCTCCAGTTGCTGCATCAACCACAATTTTATTCGAACCATTCAGCCCATTATAAAACAACTGAATT
Organism: Zanthoxylum bungeanum; assembly: GCA_019454045.1. Classification (NCBI taxonomy): domain Eukaryota; kingdom Viridiplantae; phylum Streptophyta; class Magnoliopsida; order Sapindales; family Rutaceae; genus Zanthoxylum; species Zanthoxylum bungeanum. Next base: position 42,984 of record SKCR01045936.1, read on the forward strand.
TGGACCCAGTCTGCATAATCGTGTTGTGGGCATCTTCGTAATAGATCTTAAATCGCTCTCATGCTTCATACAAAGTCTCAGTCTCCAGCTGTTTAAATATACTGATTTCTGCCCTCAGTTGAGCTGATTTAGCTGGTTGAAAGAACCTCTCAAGAAATTTTGTGGCCATATCCTGCCATGTCATGTTACTCCCCGTCTGTATTCATTGAAGCCAACCCACGCTTTATCCCGTAAAGAGAATGAGAATAAGCGTAGCCTGATGGCCTCTTTACTCACGTCATTCATCTTTATAGTATCTGCGATCTCCAGGAACATCCTTAAGTGCAAGTTGGGATCCTCTACAACTGAACCCCCAAATTGATTCCTTTGTACCATGTTGATCAATGCAGGTTTTAGCTCAAAATTGTTGGTATTGATTGGTTGATGGGCAATCCCAGAAACAGTATCATCAATGACAGGCTTGAAGTGATCTCTGATTGCCACCTGACGTGGGTTGATTTCTCTATTTTCAGCTGCCATCGCTTATTGTTCAATTTTCCTTTCTTTCCTTAGTTTCCTCGCTGTTCTTTCTATTTCAGGATCAAACAGGAACGAGTCAAGACTTGTGGATTTTTGCATTCATTGAAGCACCAAAAGAAAAAGAAAAAAAAAATAGACAAAATGAAAACAAAATAAAATAAGATAAATATAAACTAAAAATAAAAGATAAAAATCTAAATTAAAGCTAAAATTATTTGTAGTTGTATTAATGTGAATTAAATAAACAATCTTCGGCAACGGCGCCAAAAACTTGTTGTGATATTTTATATCGTACCGCAAGTGTACGGTGTCAAGTTTTAGTATAAATGAGTTGAGAGTGTCGAACCCACAGGGATTGCATTAACTCGCACAAAATACTACAATTGATAATCCTAACTTTATTTAGAAAACAAATAATAAAGATTTTGATAAATAAATATAAAAATAATTATATATGAGGAATTAATATGATAGAGATTCTAGATCCTGATTTCACCTAGCTGTCGCCTATGTATTTGTCAAGCCAATTAATCTTTGTTAAGTTATATTGTTTATAAGTCAAGACTCCTAAAATATCCACTCCCTCTCTCGAGTGTCAAGTGAAAATATCATCAACTATAGACTTCGATATCTCTATAAAAATCTAGTAATTAACAACTCGTTACGTTTTGTGATTCTATGTTAACGACTTCAAATGAACTACAGATTCTCTCGAACTCTATAAAATCCTAGGTCATATTCTCTAGATCTATTCAAAATCCCCTCTCTCGAGTGATAGATTTCAAACATGTATCTGTTGGAGATTCTAAGGGTCCCAAAGATCATAAATCAAGCATGAACATGTGTGAATACATTCGAGGAAGTCGCAGAATACTTACATCGATCGGTTGAGCGACGCGGAGGCAACAAAAACGAAATCTGCTCGGCAGTGCAGTGAATTTCCTCACTGGTTTCGGTTTTGATCACCAAGAATCAAGCTCCAAGCTTTGCAAAACGATTCCCGGCTCATGGGTGGACTTCCCTATCACCTTCGCATGTCTCTCGGAGTGCTAGCTCTCTAGATATTTGCCACAAATCTCACCACTTTTGCTTCCCCATTCACGGTTTTTGGTGAACCAGAAACCAGAATATGCACAACCGTTTGGGCGTGAGAAAGATGAAGAGAAAAGAGGAGAGAGAGAGATAAATGTGTTATGTAATTTTGGTAATTGATTTTACAAATCAAATACACAAAATTTGGTTTCAAAAGTCAAGACAATTAATGCCCATAAATGCCAACCACACACATCACTCAATCACATCAATCACAAGTTGTCAAGTCACATCACTCAAAGAGACAAGTGATTTGACGCTTGATGCGACTAGCGATTTGACGCTTGATTTGACGTGCCGCACTCGAATTCGAAATGCGAATGCGCTCGCAAATAATCTCTGGCTCAGGTTCGCTAATTCAAATTAACGAATTTTCCGTTGCGCCGTAATTAAATAATTACGCCTAGCGAAGTCACTATTCACGTCGCTAATGAATTAATTCTAAATTAACTCGTTCGCCCGAATTAAAATCTAATTTTAATTCCGCGTCGAAATCCAATTTCGTTTAATATATCTAATATATTAATTTGCCGATTAATTCCAAATTAATCGTTATCTCTCTTTAAATGATATTTTATCCCAGATAAAATATCTCCGCAATTAATCCCAGATTAATTTTCTCTCTCATCTAATTAATCCCAGATTAATAAAAGTGCGAGTCATACGTCATCGGTGAATCTTTGGGAAGCGACCCATGAGATCCCCGGATATGTTGGCAGTAAATTCGGTCGTCGGACTATCCGAACACGTAAGTACCTCGTACTACGTTTATACCGAATTACAAGACAAGGTTGGCTTCTAGCAAAGCGCCATGCCTTCCCAATTCTCCGGAAATATCCTTACAGGAATAAAGGATCTATATCAGGTGTAGTATACGTAGTAATGCGTATTTTTGTCCAGTATCGGATGATCACATGCAGGGTCTGGGGCTGGTACAGTGTCTGTCCCGTACGAAGCATATATCGGATAACGAGCAACTAGTCTCTTTAATATCGGATAATCATGACCAAGTCATATTATCCCGACTGTTGCAACCTTATATAGAGAACCAGTTCTGTATCCCTGCGCGATCATCAACTCCATATGACTGGAGTGACACTTCCGTCTTGACATCACACCCAACACACTACGATTCTCAATATACCCAGCATCGGTGTACACAGAACCTGTTAAAGCCCTGGACGACCTCAACCAAAGTATATTGATTGTCGCAAGTATTAGTGGTGCAAGTCTCAGGTTAAGACCAAATACACCTACCCTGATTTCGGACTTCCATAGACACATAGTCATACTACCAATGGAATTCTGAGGGGGTCTATCCAGGGCGAAGCTGTTTCCCGTATCATCAGTGAAACACAACATCCTATTACACTTGCATGAGTATCATATACCCAAATATATGAGAACTATGTCGTTGTGCCCTCACAACTCGCACAAGTGTAATACTAGTCTTTTACGCATTCATCGATGTCCAATCTCGATAATGCTCTGACTAGGGATATTTAATGATTTATCCTTCGTGGACTGATACTGTCTCATATCATTCTCCGTCCAGGAACAAATCATAGGATCCTCTCATCATTTATACATCTAGGTGATCTAATCACAAATGACAAGAGTGCAATCTCCTTTGTCACATAGTTAATTTGTACAACAACACCATGATCTGTACAAATAGTGACGCTTATGGGTCATAATTGTCCAACAATCTCCACTTGGACTATAGCCATTCACTCGAGTGCTTGACAAACCCGAACTATGTACGGTTGGCTCAAACTGCTGAGAAATGCTTTCGTCAGCGGATTTTCATTATTATCATCTGATGCGATTTATTCGATCATCACATCGCCACAATGTATGATCCGACTGAATCAGATGAATATCGAGGTATGTATCTGGATTGTTGATGAGACCATTAATTCTTTTGCCTATGCTGACGCCTAGCTCAGCTGCTAACAGAACTATATCTAATCTAATTAGATTTGTTTATCGACCCAGAAGTCTTCCATTGCTGCCTCAGCTACAACAATTACCCACATTTTTTGTTTATTCGGTAACAGTATCTTGCTTGGAAGATTTCCAGCTCACTGTTCCGTTATTCAAACTTTGTAGTACCGTTTGTGACTTATAGTCGTCTTATCGGTTTAGGAAACTTGCAGTAGTGATCCCAGTCACTTCAAGTTCTCCTTCTCCATAGATTAAGACAGCATCCTTAGATCTCTAAGATACTAACGGATGTTCTTAACATCAATCCAGTGACTATCACTTGGATTGGCCTGTTTGTGAATCCATATGCTCAAAGCATATGAGACACCAGGTCGCGTACATTTTTCAATGTACGGTAGAGTTTTATGAAAGCCGAGCTTTCACCGATAGTTGTTATGGGAATATCATTTCCAAGAAATGACATATTATCATTATTTATCGGACAACCACTGTCAGTGCGCTCCCACTAACCCTCTTATATACACAAGAATCATTTTCGTTTTGAATTAAATCATACTCCATTATGATTATATCAAAACGATAATTTCAAGAACCTTTGCTTGCTTCAATCCAAACATGGATTGAATAACCTGCAAACCTTGTTTGCTAGTTATGGTACGAAAAATCGTCAGGATGTTTTAAACATCCTCCGAAAGGTTCCTTTTCAGGAAAACGATTTTCCGTTCAGCTGACATATTTCATAAATGAAACATGCAGCATTAACAAGCATATCCAATGGATTTACCGTGGCAACAGGTAAAAGGTTGAATCGAAATCAACACAATGTTGATAACGATACCTTTCCACTAAAAGCATAGCTTTATACGTTGGTATGTTGCCATCCATGTATGTATTGCTTGAAGACTTATAAGTACCAATAGGCAATGCCTTGCGGTAAATCAACTAGTATCCGAACTTGTTGATATACATGGAATCCATTTCGGATGCATGACACTTTGTCATAATAGGGATTCGATACCTTGTATCACTTCCTCATACGTAATCAATTGGTATTCCTCAATAAGATAGACATCTTTATTAGGTGAGATCAGAAACCCATACCCCAGGGTTTTTATGACTCTCTCCGACCTACGCGGTTCTTTTGTATTCGAAGATTATTGGTAATAGTTTCATCCTTGATGAACTATTTGTGTTCCATTAAGATTCGGTGCCTGGAATAGTATTACTCTGATTTTCATCGAGTTTTACTATCCTCCCACTTAACACTGCATATCGGTATTCCTCTCAGGAAATCCACATGGTGAGTAACAATCTAATTGTTCTCTTGTGAGTTGTATAAGTACTATACTTATGGTATCTCTAGGATAACCTACAATTGGCACTTATCCAATTTGGGTTTTAGTTTGGTATCATCCAAATATATGCCCAGCATCCCAAATTTTCAGGAATGTGAAAACCGGTTTCTTTCCCGTTCATATCTAATATGAAATCTGTCAAACAGATTATTATGGAACCTTATTCAAAATAAGTTCTTGCACTGTTTAAGCTTATCCGTTGAAGGAAGGAAATGGTAGCTCAGAGCGACTCATGATTAACCTTATCATGTCCAACAAATTCGGTTACTCAATTCGGACACATCGTCACTTTGACGTGTTCCGGGAGGAGTCCTCATTTGAAAGAATACTTTACTCTTTCAAGTGTATTAGAAACTTATTGCTTAAGTATTCTCCATTACGGTCTAACCGTGACGGTACAATACTATAGCCGATCTGTTTGTCTATTTCGTGTCGAAACTGTAAAGTTTCTGATTTGTGTTCTTCAAAAGAAACACATAACCATAACGCGATGCCACATCCGTAAAGGTCACGAAATATTCATATCCACCTCTAGCCTAGCTAGACATGGGCCCACTTGCTTCACTATGAACTAGGGCTAACAGATAGGTGGCTTTTGCACTTTTACCCAGTAAAGGTGTTTTAGGCACTTTGCCCAATAAACTAGATTCATAGACTTTATTTGATTGAGATCAAATTAGTCCGAGTACCCACTCTTCAAAAGTGTGGATATACGAGTCTTGTTTAATGTGTCCCAGACAACAATGCCACAAATGTTTCTTCTGATCAAATCAGTTTGAGCTATTTGTTTGTCATTATATACGTTTGAGATTTTATTTATATTCAAAAATATAAATGCTGTTATTCACATCTAATTGTTTATCTCAATATCATCTTTATATATTGACACTTTAGTGTTCTAAAATATAAGGGTTCACCCGCAGCGGGTTAAACACTGATATAGAGATAATGTATCTAGTCAAACTAGTTACATTATAACAGTTTCCTAATCCTGCTCATAGCAGATTCGTAACATCAGTATATATTTATGTACCACACTAAGTATTTAAAATCCAATTTCAATACTAGTAGTGAACATAATCTTGACAAACATATTTGAAGTCAGAGCCTTGCTCGTCTTCAATTCCTTCATGTCTGCTTTGTCTAAACGGCAATCACGCTTCCGCGATCCCGTTTGCCACAATTAAGCAGACATTTTGGGATATGTCATTTATCTTCCCAGAAGACTATAATGATTTTGCCTTTGCCCTTTTCCACATTCCAGAAGCCTTTGGCCTAGCCTCGGGTTTCTAGAATATCGAAGTAAGGTGCGCCTTGCGCTACTTGCCTTATTGCAAACTTTGACTTTGTCTCCTTGAGAATAGTCATTAACTCTCCAAGAGTTATTTATTGCAATTTAGTACTTCTAAAATCTAAAGATAGATTTATGAAGATCCTTCAATTTCATTATCATACTTTAAGGATCTAATCCTTAGTTCTGATTCAGAAATTAAGGAGTCTACTGCGACAAGCTTAATGGATTAAGCATTTAAGTTATCATTACATGAATCTTCCAAAGATTATGCTCGACTATTTGCTTAACTCCGGGCTTTAGGCCTAATATGTTATTTTATCAAATAAAGTAACTTATTATTTTCCAGGACCATCCTGAAATTTTATTCCCAATTTGAAAATTAAACCATTTAAATACATTTTCCCTAGGATTATGTTTTAAATGTCAATCTTTCATTTTTATCTTGATTTTAATAGTCCAACTATTTAATCAACGATTTGTGGTACTATATATTATAATGATTTTTATAGTTCAACTATACAATCAAATATAATTTAAATCAATTAACCTTAATTATATTGATTACTATAGTCCAACTATAAAATCAACTATTAATTGAAATTAATTAATTCAAATATATTGATTATTATCCAATTATATAATCAACTATAATACAGTCAAACTGTTAATTAAAACAACAATTTAAATATTAGTCCAACTAACATTTAATTGACGAATGATATTTGAATGAGCGCGTATGGCAAGTAATTAATCGAATATTGCAAATTCAATTCTTGCCTCCCACTATTTTTCGGCGAGCCTCTAACCCTCTGTCGAGTACTCGGGAAACCGTGTTTCTTAGTGGGCTAGGATCCCGTTAAATATCACACAATCTTGACTTTGGCCAACAAATTGTATGATAATTAACTAGGTAGATCTCTAAGATCGATTGGATCCAATCCAATTCCTAGATTCGGTAGGGGGACATCCAAGTCCGAAACATATATCTTATATATGCCAATACATCCAATGTATTACCTAACATTTTTCCTCTGAATCAACTAAGCTTTGGCTTTGGCACAACAAACTTAGTGATCCCAGTCAAGCGCGACCCATTGACCATGGAAAGCTTCGTAATCAATGTCGATGGACAAGAAGTGGTCTTGACTTTGGCCAACAAACCACAACTTGGACAAGACACTGACATGTAACAAAGCTCTCGTGATTCAAACACATCCTCGACGGACAAAGGCCTTGACTTTGGCCAATAAGCCAATGCTAGTCTCGGATCTTGAGTGAGAATCACTCAATGGAAGGAAAAAAAAAAACTTAATATTTTGCGAGGGTTTTTCGAGTGCAAATTGGCAACCAATTTATTATCTTTGTTAAGGTCTCGTCATCATACACCCTTAAACATGCATTCTAAATACATAATAAAGCGCATATGAAAAATAATAATGATATGCGGATGAATACTTTACACATTGATCCTAGATCAAATCTCTCCCTTTCTCTCTCCCGCTAGCACAAATATTTCTTCTACCCGTCACACTATACTTCTAAAGAAACCTCATTTACATTGAGGGGAATAGGTGAGAAGAGAATACAAAGAATATGGAGGTAATAAGGCTGGACACGCATGTCCAATTAATAAATCAAATTTATTACAACAATTTCTAAAATTGTCCCACCCATCTAATATCCATCCGATATACATTATTCATGCATCGCAACCATGTATTTACACAAGCATGTTATCAATCAATCTAATCAAATTAATTAATCTGATAATTAGTGATCATCCAATGTTCAAACAACGATTTGATTTTGCTCTCGAGTCAAACTCGTTTTTGCGAATAAGTACTCAAAGTACGAATTCTCGAATTAAATTAAACTACATCATTAAATCCAATTTAATATGCATTCAATTCTAATTCACTATTTAATTCAAATTAAATATCACACTTTATTTACGAACCTTTACGACTTAAATTCCAAATTTAATCGTTACGGGTCTCAAAGCCGATTAACGTCCAACGTCCATTTAATTAAAGTCCAATGGGCTTTAATTAATTTCTTAAGGCGTGGACTTTTGGTCAACTCGGGTCAAACTGATAACCAAAGTCCAATCCGGAGTGGAGTTACCCCATAAGCCTAGAAATCAATTTAGGCCCATTAGGCCCAATTAAACTTTAAAGGTCCATTAAGTCGCATTTGGGCTTTATGGAAGCGGTTTTGGGCCCAATTGGATCCAATCCAATTTTCCTTAACCCAACTTTGTACAACAAATCCCAATAAGCCCAATAACAACATAACAAGCCCAAATCCAATTTAAGGCCCATTTAATCAAACACAAAAATTCCAAATTAATGTTTAATTAAACTAAAGTGTATTAACATAATTAATCACCCAAATCAATATTTCCAAACACCAAATTAGTACTAATTAATCATGTCATCAACATTAAAACATGTCCAACACATTTTAACAAAAATCAAACCCAATTACATGCTCTTATGCTCTCGGTAATTTGGGGATTTTAGGTCCGATTCGAATTCAATCCAATTAATTCCACAATCGACATTAAATCATATTCCCGAATGATTTCCAACACATCCAATTGTCAAAAATCAAAAATCCCAAGACATATTAGGGCATCACCATTCGGCCAACTCAACAAAATTGGGGAAAAATGTTCCAAAAAATATTCCAACAAATTGATCCAATCAATCCTCAATTAAAACACATTTAAGCATACTAATCCATCCAATTCATTAATCATGCTCAAAATCAAGTTTGCCCAATTTTAAGCCCTAAATAATTTTCATGCTTTTAACCAAGCTCTTGATACCATTGTTGGAGATTCTAAGGGTCCCAATGATCATAAATCAAGCATGAACATGTGTGAATACATTCGAGAAAGTTGCGGAATACTTACATCGATCGGTTGAGCGACGCGGAGGCAATAAAAACGAAATCTGCTCGGCAGTGGACTGCTCACGGCAGTGCAGTGAATTTCCTCACTGGTTTCGGTTTTGATCACCAAGAATCAAGCTCCAAGCTTTGCGAAACGATTCTCGGCTCATAGGTGGACTTCCTTATCACCTTCGCATGTCTCTCGGAGTGCTAGCTCTCTAGAAATTTGCCAAAAATCTCACCACTTTTGCTTCCCCATTCACGATTTTTGGTGAACCAGAAACCAGAATATGCACAGCCGTTTGGGCGTGAGAAAGATGAAGAGAAAAGAGGAGAGAGAGAGATAAATGTGTTATGTAATTTTGGTAATTGATTTTACAAATCAAATACACAAAATTTGGTTTCAAAATTCAAGACAATTAATGCCCATAAATGCCAACTACACACATCACTCAATCACATCAATCACAAGTTGTCAAGTCACATCACTCAAAGTGACAAGTGATTTGACGCTTGATGCGACTAGCGATTTGACACTTGATTTGACGTGCCGCACTCGAATTTGAAATGCGAATGCGCTCGCAAATAATCTCGGGCTCGGGTTCGCTAATTCCAAATTAACGAATTTTTCGTTGCGTCGTAATTAAATGATTACGCCTAGTGAAGTCACTATTCACGTCGCTAACGAATTAATTCTAAATTAAGTCGTTCGCCCGAATTAAAATCTAATTTTAATTCCGCGTCGAAATCCAATTTCGTTTAATATATCAAATTATTAATTTGCCGATTAATTCCAAATTAATCGTTATCTCTCTTTAAATGATATTTTATCCTAGATAAAATATCTTCGCAATTAATCCCATATTAATTTTCTCTCTCATCTAATTAATCCCTGATTAATAAAATTGCGAGTCATACGTCATCGGTGAATCTTTGGGAAGCGACCCATGAGATCCCCGTATATATTGGCAGTAAATTCGGTCGTCGGACTATCCGAACACGTAAGTACATCGTACTATGTTTATACCGAATTACAAGACAAGGTTGGCTTCTAGCAAAGCGCCATGCCTTTCCAATTCTCCGGAAATATCCTTACAGGAATAAAGGATCTACATCAGGCGTAGTATACGTAGTATTGCGTATTTCTGTCCAGTATCGGATGATCACATGCAAGGCTTGAGGCTGGTACAGTGTCTGCCCCGTACGAAGCATATATCGGATAACGAGCAACTAGTCTCTTTAATATCGGATAATCATGACCAAGTCGTATTATCTCGACGGTTGCAACCTATATAGAGAACCAGTTCTGTATCCATTGCGCGATCATCAACTCCATATGACTGGAGTGACACTTCCATCTTGACATCACACCCAACACACTACGATTCTCAATTATACCCAGCATCGCGTACACATAACCTGTTAAAGCCCTGGACGACCTCAACCAAAGTATATGATTGTCGCAAGTATTAGCGGTGCAAGTCTCAGGTTAAGACCAAATACACCTACCCTGATTTCGGACTTCCATAGACACATAGTCATACTACCAATGGAATTCCGAGGGGGTATATCCAGAGCGAAGCTGTTTCCATACATCTGATTGAAACACAACCTCCTATTACACTTCCATGAGTATCCTATACCCAAATATATGAGAACTATGTCGTTGTGCCCTCACAACTCGCACAAGTGTAATACTAGTCTTTTACGCATTCATCGATTGTCCAATCTCGATAATGCTCTGACTAGGATATTTAATGATTTATCTTTCGTGGACTGATACTGTCTCATATCATTCTCCGTTCAGGAACAAATCATAGGGACCTCTCATCATTTATACATCTAGGTGATCTAATCACAAATGACAAGAGTGCAATCTCCTTTGTCACATAGTTAATTTGTACAACAACAACGTGATCTGTACAAATAGTGACGCTATGGGTCATAATTGTCCAACAGTATCATCATATTTGTGTCCAGCAAACACAAAGCATTAAACTTAAAAGAATATAAATGAATCAATAAAACTTCATAACAAAATTAGCAAACAATACAGGGTTCAAGCATCAATTACATCATTCTCCAGAATTAAGGAGTTTAGTTCATGACAAAAGATAAAAATAATGATAAACAAGTCATGAATCTAATGGAAATCATTAGAGTTCTAAGAAAGAAATAAGATGATAAAACCCGAATTAAATCTCTTCCTCTTCGGATGTCACCGCCTTTGTCTCCTCTTGTTGCTCTTCAATCCTCCTCCTTGGATCTACAAAAATATGTGTTTATGTGTTTTGTGATGTGTATTAGCCTCTCTTTGAGTCATGGACGAACTAATGTATTTATAATGGAGCCTTGGTGTCATTGGGTATCTTAAAACCCTAAAAATCACGTGTCAGGTACGTATGTGTACGCAGCGCCTGGGCAATTGGCGCCGCATCGCCCTTCTCTCATGAGTTTGTATGGGTGTGGTTCTGCCGAGGACTAACGTGCAGGCGTCGCGGCGCCAAGAAGTTGGGCGCCGCGGCGCCAATGATTATTTTTCACTGGTTCCTGCGTTCTGTTTCATGTTGTTCCCGTGCGCGTCTGATGCTTCCGAAAGTCCCCAAAACACTCGTATTTACTCCATTATTAATGTTTTAATGCTTCCTATAAATAAGACATAAAATAAACTAAAAATACATTAAATGACTCGAAACATAACAAAATAGTAAGCTAAGAATGCCATAATAAGTGGGTATAAACAACACTTATCAAGTGTTTTAAAATCCGGACTTGTCTATCGACTCCATCTGGCGAGAGGATTGAGGGTCAGAGGTCTAATCATGGTTCAATCCGAGTCGATTCGGAGTCATTGTTTTAACTATATTTTTAATACTTTTTATAACAAGTAAAAAAAAAAATCAAAATTAATAATAATTTTTTTAAAAAAAATTGGTCCAAAAACCCGCTGAATCCATGCTAGGACACGGATCAGCGGCTAAATCAACAAATTTGACGGATTTTTAGTCTGTTCAACTCCGATCGATTTTGTGGGGGTCACTTGGACCGAACCTTGGATCGGGTCCCGATTCAATCAGTCTGACCGGCTGATTCGGTTTGGATTTTTAATCACTAATTTTATGTATGGGTGGATTAAAAAAAGTCACTAAAAAGTTCAATTTAGCATAGACAAACTCCTAACAACAATAATATTTTACATAATATTTTGTATAATTAAGCAAATTTTTTAAAAAAAAACATAAAGGGTAAAAGGAAAATAAATTTATTTACAACTGCACATGATTTTATAAAATATTAAATAAAGTATAATAAAATATCATTTCTAAACTCCAAATTAATTTTGTATAAAGTATTGATATTAGTCTTTTGTTGACTTAATTTGTATGTTAACCCTATTATTTTCCTTTTATTTTATACCGCAAATATAATTTTGGAGAATTAATTATTAGTCTAAGGAAGTCCATTTCTATCATAGTTTGTCTCTTGCCATCGACTTTTTGCAAAACTTCAATTCTGCCACTGAGTTTACGCGCTCTATTGTTGGAAGTGAATTGGGTCAAACCTGGTCACGACTGTAAATTACAAATTTAGAAATTGGATAATTGTTGACATAAATAATTTTGAAGTATAGACTAATTGAAAACAATATTTATCAATAAAATGATAAGTATACACGCTACACCCAAACAATATCATTATTCATATGAAAAGTGTTGTTACCACTATTTATATGAACAAAAATATCATTTTAAGTGTAAAATGAGTGTATCTCCATCATTACTCAATTATCGAATAACAACAATTGATCTTTATCTACACGGCTACACATGCATGTACCCAACTTTGGACTAAATTAGTCAAACCTTAACACTATATAAACACATTTGTGGTGTTGTTTTTGTGCATCCTTCATAAGTTATGAATTTCAAAATATATCTCCATATTTCTTGCTTTGTTATAAGGTTCCATACTTGTGTGTGAGAGACATAAACTCTAGAATAATTACATATTTGACATCAGAGGGGTGAGGCAATAAATAAAGTAGACAATCCGGCGTTAGTAATGTTAACAGTAAATTACATGGCAATCATGTATTGAGCATAATAATGGTGAAAATAGAAATAAAACTAGACGCATCAATTTTGTGGTGGTACGTGGAGTTGTGTCCTGAGTGCATACCACGATATCGTCCATTCAGATTCGGCTATGGAATCTACATCAGGGTTTTCATCCTATATACCACCAGAAATTTGAGGCCTGATGTAGCCATTCATGTGGCCAGACTTTCTGTAAGACTAATGTATGTCCGACCGGATATAGGGTGTGTCCAGTCGGATATGCGGCATCACTAAAACAATAAGTTTTAAATGTCGAGTTTAAGTTTTCGAGGTCCTCAGGTCGTACCTCAAGCATACTCAGCTCCGACAACATTGTTGAAGGTTTAATTCGTTGTTTTGGTCTCATGCTAGAAAGAATCACAAGGGTTGTTGTTTGTGTGTTGAGGGGTTTTAGTCTCGTTACGGGTGATTAGTGTAGCTTATTTGTTTTGCTCTTGATTATCCTTCTCTATTTTTTATGTATCCAAAAACCTCTCTGATCAATCCAAAACGGAAAAAAACTTCTTTCAAAAGTGAAGAACGTATGTTCTTTTATAGTGCTAGGCTAGGGGTCAATTTGGGTCAGGATTCGTTTATTCGTTCGATTCGATTCGCTTTAAAGCGAATACGGGTTTGAAAAAATAGATTCGTTTAATAAATTGGTCAATTCGATTTGATTCGTTTATTAAACGAATCGAATACGAATTTAAGCTTATGATTCGTTTATTCGTTTAGGATTCGTATTATTTTATTTACTAGTTATTGTTACTTTTCAATTAATATTCGAGAAATTATAGCTAATTATCATAGAAAATTAATATTTTTCGGTATTTGGTGAGGTATTTTAGTAAATATATTAATTGCACATTTCATAGTATATCTTAATGAATAATTGAGTAAATCAAGTGTGGTAAATTATTTTATTAAATAATATCATTGACTAAACGAATAAACGAATATTCGTATTCGATTCGTTTATTAAACGAATCGAATACCAATTCTGATATTAGGATTCGTTTAATAAACGAATTGAATACGAATCCATCATATTTTGATTCGATTCGTTTAGGATTCGACACAAATTCGATTCGTTGATTCGTTTTGACACCCCTATGCTAGGCTTATGTTTATTAGGGAAAATATCCCCTTGATAAGGAAAACCATTAGGGAAAGAATTTATTTAGAAATTTGGTTAAGAAGAATGTTTGTGTTTATAGAAACCAATTAAAAGGGAAACCAAAAAGAATATCAAGTCGTTATGCTATTATGGAAATGCGATAGATATCCGGCCAGACTTTATGGACTTTCGGCCGGACATGAAGGTTTATACGAGGACATAGGTGATGTCCAACCATAACTCTGTCCTTGGGTTTTTTTTTGGATTTTCTTCCTTTCCAACATTGGACCTTTATAACGTCTTCAAATTTTCAAATGTGTCTTCATAAGAAACTCATCATCAGGCTGTAAAAATACAATGTATACACATGCAATACTCCACTTAGACCATTCCTATGATATAGTGATCATTCAAAACTTATCTTATCCTTAACTCATGACAGATAGCACTAAGTCATCATAAAAATGAGATATAATTTCTAGCTCCACTATTCTCCATTTGAATTACACGGAATATAAATTGTCCCTTTTGAACTTAGGTATTGATATATCCTATCAGTGAGTTATGATTTCCATTAAGGGAATCCATTAGATATAGGCATTAAGTCAATTCCACTCGATGACTTTAACATTTGCTCTCTAAGTAAACCTTTAGAGTATTTTTCTTATAATAATGTGTCTTATTCTTTTTCAGATTATCTATAATATTATTAAAAAAAAATTAATTGGATAATATAGTATATTTTATTGTTGTAATATGATTATTATTTAATAAATTTTTTAATTTAATTTTTTTAAAAATAATATAATATATTTTCTTATTATAATTGAGTTCTAATGAAATTATAGTTTTTTTAAATATTTTTTTATTTAATAGATTTATTATTTTAATTTTATAATTTAATAGTGAGTCATCACGTGACAGAAGACATAAAATATTTAAAATATATGTGTGTCTGACAGAAGAAATCCGTCATGCATTTTGTGACCGATAATATCTTTTGTGACCGCATATTTATGATAGCAAAATACTATTTATGCTAAAGATGTTGTGCCATAAGCTTTGAACGCTCGCGTATGTGATCGTTGCTGACAAATTATCTCTTACATACGCCTCCAAATTTTTTTTTTTTTTTTTAATTATTAGTTCTGAAATTTTGCTTTATTCATCTCAAGTTAGGACACCAGTTGACAAGCATGATGAAAATCTTGTTGTCATAGCCAGAAACATACAATTGATGGTAGCTTCTCCATATTGCTACAGATCATACTCCACAGTCAGTTGTAATAGAGAATTAATAAAAAAAAAAAAATTATTTTTCTATCATTAATTATTAATAAATAAAAATTTTAAGTTTAAGAACACTAAATTATTTTTTAATATGTTATGTCTCGCTGTGCCCCTATATCTGCCATGTGTCCAGGCTCTACTGAATCTGCCAATTCCAAAGTATCCATTTATTCCAAAAATATTATGAGATTAGGTTTGACCCCAATCTCTATCAAAATCATCAAAAATATTTGAAAATATTAAAACAATTCAAAATATAATTTTACTAGTAAAAAATATATGAAACCATCAAACTTATTCAAAACGTATCAAATCATAAAATCATCATAAATCAGTATAAAACATTAAAACTACCTTGACTTATCAAGAACATGTCAAATCATCACAACTTTCGTCAAAACTTCAAAATCATCTCGACTTTTAGAAACATTTCAAATACTTGTCAAATCGTATCAAATCATAAAATCATCATAAATCAATATAAAACATCAAAACTACCTTCGCTTATCAAGAACATGTCAAATCATCACAATTTTCATCAAAATATCAAAAACATCTCGACTTTTAGAAACATCTCAAATACTTATCAAATCATCTCAAATAAATTCATACTCATAATATAATAGATATGACATAGGAAAATCAATTAGAAATATAAAGTATCCACTCATTGTTTTAGCGTTAATCCAATTTCAATCATTGGAGCACCTATGATCGTTTCCAACGCGGTCTCTAAATAGACGTTATTACGTTAGAACAACCAGTACTTATTACTTATCTTTCGTAAAAACAAATCATAATATAACATGCATGTAACATCATTCCTTACTGAAATTAGGTCATCTATGGCTCCTACGAATTTTAAGGAGTTTGATTCTAAGTTACGCAAGCTAAGATATCAAAATTCAAACTCTTTCTTAATGCTGAGAAATTCACTACACATCTACTAACTTCAAAAATTTATTGTGATCAATTGGTAATGGATTTAAGGCTACAATTTTTATCATAGAACCTTCTATGTGTCTATTTTATGTAGAATTTTATGAATCTCGATTTCATTTTTTAAACTCAACTTATAATAGATTTAATGCATAACGTTCGGGGGTGGACAAACCAAGTTATGTGCAAGATATTTTTATTCCATAATTCACTATAATTTCATATTATAGTCTAAAATTCTAATCTTTGACTATGATAAATCTTAACATGTCTAGTTCATTTATCATTTTACGGTTCATCAAACGAATGTCTACAGCTTGAGTTATAACCGAATAAGTGTATGTTTTCAAAGGGAAATAAAATTCAGGCATCACAACAGAATATCTTATTTTCTAAATTCATCATAAATTCATATTCAACTAAAAAAACTCTTAATTTTGAATATATTTGACCTTGTTATGTCTAATTTATATAAAATTTTATGATTTATCAAATGGGTGTCCAGAACTCATCCTATAACTCAAATAATACAATCTGTCTAGATTGAACCTAGATATAGAGCTGCAGTATTTCTAAATTTACAATAAATTCAAATCAACATAAAAAAATTCTGAATTTTGGTTATATTAACTGTAATTTTCTCTAGTATCCATAGAAATTTACAGGTTTGTTTTGAGCTCCAGAACTTATTTATGATTAAAACATTACAACCTATCCAGATTATGTTCTAGGAACACAACCCCAAATTTCTAATATTAATAAAACTCCATGCTTGTATGAAAAATATGATTTTTGACTATATTATTTCTTATTATACTAGTTTTAATAGAATTTTATAGATTATTAATATGACTTTTAGAACTTAAGTTACACTCAAATTATTACACCTTATTCAGGTGAGCTCTAATTTTGGGTTTAGATCACATTTCATAGTCCATGTGTAATATCCCGATTTTTTCGGATTAGTACGGGAAGATTTTCGAATTAAAGTTAAGGATTAAGAACGCGATGGTAATCGAAAATCAGAGTATATGTGTTGGAAAATAGTTCAGAATATTTTAAAGTGAAGCTTGATCGTGTTAGAAAACACGTGATTTTGAGAACCAGTTACGTGATTTCTGATTTAATCGTTACACGCGTAAAATTTTGTTGTTTCGGCTATAACAATTGCAAACGAACTGTGATTGGTTGATTCTTGAACCATCAGACTCTTTTTTCTTAGACGAACAACTTTTATGTTGAACATTTTTCGAAATTTACATCAGAATGGGTTCAAAAATATAAATTTTTTAGAAACGTTCCATGATATGGGCCTGAATGTAATTTTCAGGGGTCTGAATGTAAATTCTAGAAACTTCTCTATATATACCTCTAAGTTTCAGGAAATTCCAAAATGGCATAATTTCTTTAGCTCATAAATTCGACCCTCTGACCCCATTTTGGGCGTTAAGCTTGCCATGGTCGCGTCGGCGGCCTGCCGGCCACCACCGACGGCGTTACCAGCCAAGTGGTGCGCCGACTACCCCCACCTTTTGGTGGCCAGAGGCAGCCCCCAGGTCGCCCGCAAACAGCGATAATGAAGAGAAAACGCGCATGAATGGGTTTCATGATCCCGGTTCATCGCTTCATTTCACGGCCCGAGTCACCTACCAATTCGATGCTCTCGGAGAGTACTACAAGTTG